>JAJPUD010005665.1:140490-151901 GCA_023553655.1 Myrmecobius fasciatus | reverse complement strand
AGTGGAACCCTGGGAGAGATACAAAAAATAAATATCATTATTGTGAAATAATACATGAATTTCTCACAATACAAAATTGAACTTATTGGGAGGGAAGATAAAAAAAGCATAGAACAAGAACTATTTTGTTTTCTTTTTTTCCATCTCAAAAGTTATCATCAATTTCTAGAGAGGAAAAATACTTTTCTCAGATATGTTTGTGGTACCAGAGGTAGTAGAATGAATTTAGTTCTTCAGAAAACTTGGCAGATGATATCTAGGCCCTTGTCTGTCCCTCCCTCCCTCCTCCTGTACCTTCTCTCTCCCTCCTTTCTTCTCTCCCTTCTTTTCTTCCTTCTTCTTTCTACCAGATGATGAAATATAATACAAGACAACTTTGACCTAGTGATTTATTGTTTTTAATATGCAAACACTTTAAATGATGTAAACTGTGTCCTTGATTGTGTGCCCTCTGATTGTGGGGGGAGGGCTGGAGAGACCCCAAATCTCAAAAACCCTCCTGTCTAGATGGGAGGGGTCCCACCCTCTATTCATTCCAAAACTTCCCTTTTAATTTAGTCAGATAGATATTCAAACTGCTCCATTTCTGGCCTGGGGCTAGAAAAGTTCCATATAACCCAGGTCCTCTAAACCCAAAGATGCCAAATCCTAGCAGGCTTCTCCCACTGATAATATCTGTTCTTTTCAGTGAAATAAACTTGTCTCCTTTTTACCTTAGATGGCTTATCTTATTCAATAGGCATTTATAGATTCTTCACAAAGCCTGTGACTGGCCAAAGGGGGTTCTACACCATCTCCCCTTTTTCACATGCCTCATCAACACCATCTCCCCTTATATCTATGCAGTATACTTTATTGAAACTTCCTTCTGCTTTTAATTGAATTGAGTTTTAGATAATTAAAAAAGAAAATATTTTTCTATTTGGATTATTCTATTCTAATTTCCTTGTTTTTAAAGAAGGAACCTTACAAAAGGAAGGAATGGAGAGATTAAATCCTGTCTTGCAGACAGTTGCTTTGGGTTTTTTTGTTTGTATGTTTCGTATTTCAAGTTTTATTAATGTTTATCTTGGTTCTAATCTTGTTGGAAAATATACATTTATATTCAAAGTTCATCCCATTTTATATTTATATTCAAAGTTCATATCGTTTTACAGTGAATAGGGTAGGAGAAAAATTAGCTTCTAAAGTTTTCCTTTGTAGGTCAGTAGATTTTGACTCTTTGAGTATAGGTACTTTAATAAGAAAATGAGAATTTTCTTATGCCTTTTTTGTCATTTCATTTTTAAACAATTTTTAAAAGTCCAAACTTAAGAAATAAAACAATTTTTCCATAGCAAAGTAGAATTTTATAAAAAGGTTATATATGAAACTGAAACTATAAAACTTACTCTTCCTTTTAAATGTATAGTAAAGTTATTATCTAAATTTGTTGTGTTTTTTGTTTTTTTTCCTCCCTTGGTACCATCTCTCCCTTCCCCCTTTCCTAGGGTGACTACCGTTAGACACAAGTGTGTGTGTATATTTATACTGATGTGGGGTTTGGCATCAGATGAGGCAGACGCCAAAAATTGGGGTTCAGTTATGTGAGGAATTCACAGTGACCACTGTCTTTGGTAAAAGATAGATTTATTTAGGGGAATACATTACAGACAAAATGAAAGGATACTATAGACACTGGGAATGAAATAGTGGGAGAGCTTATGAAAGACAAGTTCCTCTATGAAACTCAGTTACCTAGTAGAAAGGGAGCACCTCATGAAGTTGGGGCACACCTATAGCTGGTAGGCTGAATCCTGAAAGGGACTTAGCCCCCTAAAAGATTTCTCTGTAAGGAAAAGTGAGGTTTTGAAGAATTGTGAAGTTAGGGGAAATACCATGTGGCATGAGGGAGGAGAGGTAAGGAGAAAGACACCATGAGGTACAGTGCCATGGCGAACTGCCCCCAAGGAGGGTAGCAGCCATCGGATGGCTCAAAAGTAGATTTTATGGGAAAATTAGCCTCAGGGACAAGAGTGGGATTCCTCACAGAGCATGGCAAGGTGACACTGCTCAGGACCTCTACAGAGGATCTCAGGAGTTTGAAATTACTTGAATTTCAGATTGGACTACCTCCCCAAAGGGTGGGTCCATGGAGTGCGCACACACATACATATATATACACACACACACCCCTACATATTTTGGGCAATGTTCCAAATTGCTCTCCAAAATAGTTGAATCAATTCATAATTCCATCAACAGTGAATGTGTTCCAATTTTTCCACATCCCCTCCAACATTTGTCCTTTTTAATGCCTTTTAATTCCTTAGTTTTTTCTTCTGGTGACCATGGCTTTTATTGTATATATTTAGGCCAGTTGATTTTTCGATTATTAGTCCTCCACAACTCAATATAGTTATTTTCTAATTTTTCCAAATTAATAGATAACGTACCTTCAATCAGGTTCATTGAAAAAAAAAACCAGATATTTATAGTCATTTAAAAGAGTTATTACTGCCAGTGGTTTTTCCTTTCAAGATTCCTACTTTGTACCGTGACTTTTATTTTTAATTATGTTTTTGGAATCTTATTAATAGGTGATAGTTTTTTTTTTCCTTTGTGTCACGGCTACTTCCCAATATATTCTCCTTTACTGATCTCTCTTTTGGAATTAGTCCATTCTCCCCAAACCTCCTGACAGATCGATGGTCTGTCTTTGCAACATTATGCATTTAAGGTATTTTATACTTACTGTTTCCTATAATTACAACTTCATATAATTTACAGTTTCATGTGAAGTTACACTGCTATTTTCCATATCCTAATTTTGACATTTTGTTGTCTTTTTTGTTGGGACAAAAAGTGTGCTGTTCGTGCTGCTACTGAAGGTAGAACCCTTGTGCTAGAAGGCTTGGAGAAGGCAGAAAGGAATGTCTTGCCGGTTTTGAACAACTTACTGGAGAACAGGGAGATGCAGCTTGAAGATGGACGCTTCCTTATGTCTGCTGAGCGTTATGACAAACTACTACAGGTAGGCAGAGGAAAAAAAATCTTGTTGTTTTGGCTTTACTTTGATCTTGAGAAAGGAAGAAACTCTTCTAAAATTTCTGCTCCCAAATAATCATCATAACCGCTTCATTTCCTCAGACAAATCCACACAATCCAGCCATTTGCCCAATGCTCTTTTGTTAACATATTGCTGGTTGAATTCATTTGAATATTGCCCATGGAGGATCTTTTAATTCCATTTTAAGACAAAAGCTGTTTCATAGATTCCATTTAAAGGTAAACCATTTTCAGTAACATTCAGTAAATTCTACAGTGTGTACTCATGCTTTGGCTGCTGCTTAGTGAAATAATGGCTGCTTGCATTTTAAGAATGTCTAACAATCCTCTTTTTTGGCAAGGAAGTATTAATTTTTCTGTTGCTTCTTATTATTGTTATTTAACTTCGTATTTGTCTAGTATGATGCTCAGAAAATTTTTGGGGATAGATTCCTTGAAATGTGCCTAGTTGCTACCACAAATACACGATCTTTGTAGAGACTTTGTAGAGATCTTGCTGCTTAAGTATTTTTCCTCTCCGATGTTGTCTAGCTCATTTCTCTCAATCTTTGAATAATTTAAATTGAATAGCTTGGAACTCATAAAAGGAAGCTGGGTTAAGAGCTATGACAAGCTCTCAAGAAATAAATTCTGATGACATGGAATCAAATTATTCTATTGAATAATAAAATGAGGAGGCATTATATCTTTTTCTGAAGTTTATTTATGCTTTATCGTATGGTCTTATGATCCACTAACATAACAACTAATGAAACTGGTTAGGAGAGAGTTCATTGATGAGCTTGGATGTGTAGGGAGAAGAGTTGGAAATTAGGAAAGATAACTGAGAGTCAATATAAAAATAGTGCCAGGAAAGATGGGGCCGAGGAGATCATGAAATGATAGCTCTGCATCTGGAATGAATCTTAGAATTTAGTCTAGTCAAAGGATTTAAATTGAGAACTCATTGAGATCTTAGAGGTCTTGGAATTCTCCTTGACCCCCATTTTATAGAAGAGGGAAATGGAGACTCCCAGATTTGAAATGACTTGTTCAGGGTAATACATAGTAAGTAACATATCAGGAATTGTTTTCTTTTTTTAAAGTTTTAGGAAAGTGAAACAATAACATGAGTGATAGAGGACATTTAAAGCTTTAAAAGTTTGCTGAGCGCTTCACATGGATGATTTTATTTGAGCTGATAGCTGCCACAAGTGTGATTATCCCTATTTTAGAGATGAATAAAGTGAGCCTTGGCAGTGTTCAGTGTCTTGTTCTGAGTCATACGGTGAACACGTCAGAGGCAAGTTTCAAAGCCAATCCTGGCTAAGTCTGGCTCTCTTAATGTCTGTTTAATGTTACCTCTTAAGAAAGGAATTAGAGTAGGCCAAGCCAAGATGGCAGAGTAAAAACAGGAATTTACCCAACCTCCTCCCCCCACCCCAGACTGCCCCAATTTCCTTCACATAATGACTCTAAACAAATTTTAGAGCATCAGAACACCCAACAAGACAGAGCAGAACATTTTCCAGCCGAAGGCAACTTAGAAGCTCAGCACAAAAGGTCCGTGACTCAGGGTGGGAGTCTGGTGTTTCAGTCCTGGTGTAGGTCGTGCCAGCTCAGCCCCAGCTCGGCCCAGCTTGGCTCGACCTCTGAATCAGTGGCAATGCTAGTGGCTTCCAGACACCAAACCACTGAAAGTTATTTTGATTACAAGGAAGATCAAAACACACACTCAGAAGATGGTAACAAAGTCAAAGCTCCTACATCCAAAGCCTCCAAGAAAAATAAGAATTAACCTTAGGCCATGGAAGAGTTCAAAAGGGACCTTGAAAATCATGTAAGAGAGAGAGAGGGAAAATTAGGAAAAGAATTGAGAGTGGTGCAAAAGGAAATACAAAAAATTAATGAGAAGAATGTCTTAAAAAGCAAAATTGGTCACTTGGAAAGGGAGGTACAAATACTCACTGAGAAAAATAATTCATTAAAAAATAGAATTGCACAAATGGAAGCTAATGACGTTATAAGAAATCGATATAATAAAGCAAAATCAAAACCAAAAATAGAAAAGGAAAAAAAAAACCATGAAATACCTCACTTGAAAAACAACTGACCTGGAAAATAGATTCAAGAGAGATAATTTTTAAATTATTCATCTACTTAAAAGCCTGAACATCATCTTTTAAGAAATTATCAAGGAAAACTGTCATATTCTAGAGGCAGAAGGTAAAATAGAAATTGAAAGAATTTAACAATCACCTTCTAAAAGAAACTGCAAAATAAAAACTCCCAGGAATGTTATAATCAAATTGTCAAACTCCCAGATCAAAGAGAAAATATTGCAAGCATCCAGAAAGAAACAATTCAAGTATAGTGGAACCAGTCAGAATAATATAAAATTTAGAAGCTTCTACATTAAAGAACTGGAGGGCTTGGAATGTGATATTCTGGAGAGCTGTGGAACTAGGATTGCAACCAAGAGTCATCTACCCAGCAAAATTGAGTATAATCCTTCAGAGGAAAAAGTGATCATTTAATGAAATGGAGGATTTTCAAGCATTCCTGATGAACAGACCAGAGCTGAATGGAAATTTGATTTTCATATACAGGATTCTGGAGAAGTATAAGGAGATAATCAGGAAAGTGATATCATAAGGAACTTAATAAAGTTTATCTCTTTACATTCCTACATGGGAGAATGATACTTGTAACTCATTAGAACATTCTCATTATGGCAGTTAAAAAGACTATATTATAGACAGAGGTCAGGGGTGTGAGTTGAATTTGAAGGAATAATATCTTTTTTTTTTAATGATGAAATTCAGGGATAAGAGCATCATACTGGGACAAGGGGAAAGGGAGGAATATGGTACAAATTATCTGCCATAAAAAATGAGGCAAGAAAAAACTTTTACAGTAGAGAGGAAGAGGGGAGGAAAGGATGAGTGAGTGAACCTCACTCTCATCAGAATTGGCTCAGATAAGAAATAACATATACTTAGTAGTAGTATAGAAATCTATCTTACTTTGCAGGAAACTAGGAGTAAAATGGGATATGGGAAGAGGGGGTGGGTGATAGGGCATATTGAAGGAGGGAGTGATCCAGTAGCAAAACACTTTTGAGAAGGGACAGGGTGAAGGGAGAGAGAAAATAAATGGGGGTAAATACAATTAGCAATAGTAATTGTAAAAATAATTTTCGAAGCAGATTTCTCTGCTGGAATCTTTATTGTTCTCTGGAAAATGATGAGCAGGATGCTCTCAGGGAGAAAAAAAAAAAACCTGGAAATTCTTCCATGAACAAAATGAAATATACCGTATATAAAATAATGGCAATGTTCTGGGATGATCAGCTTAAATGACTTCATTATTCTCAGTACAATCATCCACATCTACTCTAAAAGACTTATAATGAAAGATTTTATCCATACACAGAGAAGGAACTAATTGAGTCTGAATATAGATTGAAGCATTCTCTATTACTTTATCTCTCTTTTTATTTTTAACTTAATTTTTCTTGAGGGTTTTTATTTTCATTGGAATGTTTTTCAGAACTTGACTTTTATGGAAATGTTTTAAATCACTTCATATGCGGTTTCTTAATTGTGGGTAGGGATAAGGGAGAGAACCTAAAATTCAAAAATCCTAAAAAAAATGTAAAAAATTGTTTTGAATGTAACTGGGAAAAATATTAAACAAATTTAGAGGAAAAAAAGGAAGGAATTAGATAACTTGCTATTTAGGATAAATGAAATGAAAATAATGTAGTGCACACCTGTCAGATTGGCTAAAATGACAGGAAAAGATAACGATGAATGTTGGAGGGGATGTGGGAAGACTGGGACACTGATGCATTGTTGGTGGAGCTGTGAACGGATCCAACCATTCTGGAGAGCAATTTGGAGCTATGCTCAAAAAGTTATCAAACTATGTATACCGTTTGACCCAGTAATGTTTCTATTGAGTTTATATCCCAAAGAAATCATAAAAGAAGGAAAGGGCCCCACATGTGCAAGAATGTTTGTGGCAGCTCTTTTTGTGGTGGCTAGAAACTGGAAACTGAGTAGATGCCCATCAATTGGAGAGTAGATGAATAAATTATGGTATATGAATGTTATGGAATATTATTGCTCTGTAAGAAACAACCAGCAGGACGATTTCAGAGAGGCCTGGAGAGACTTGCATGAACTGATGCTCAGTGAAATCAGCAGAACCAGGAGATCATTGTACACGGCAACAACAGTACTATATGAGGATCAGTTCTAAGGGACATGACTCTCTTCAACAATGAAATGCTTCAAACCAATTCCAATTGTGCAGTGAAGAAGGCCATATACTCTCAGAGAGAGGGATGTGAAATGTGGACCACAACATAACATTTTCATGATCTCTATTGATGTTTGCTTGCATTGTATTTCCTTTATTGGATTATTCTCTCTTATAGATACGATTTCTCCTGAACAAAAAAATGATATGTGGCAATAACTATACATATATTCGATTTAAGTATTCTAACATAATTATCATGTAGTGGATATCCTGCTATCTAGGAGAGGGATGGGGAATAGGGGGGAAAAATTTGTAACAGAAAGCTTTGTAAGGGTTAATGTTTAGGAATTACCCATACATGTGTTTTGCAAATAAAAAGTATTAATAATAAAAAAAAAAAAAGAAAATAATGTAGTGGAGAGAAGATAGAATTATCAACCATGTAGAATAATCTCTAGAATTGGAAAATGAGCAAAAAAAAAAAGATTAGCTAAAATTGGAAACCTAACATCATGAAAAGATACTAAGGTAGTTCAATTTTTTTTTTTTTTTTTGCATATAGGCAACTAAAAAAACTGGCAGAGATGATTTCTGCGCTGCTTATGGACTTTAGAGTTCTATCTCTAGGCCTATTCTTGTCCATATTTTATTTTCAATAATTTGCATAAGCAGTTATAGATAGAGAGTTGGCTTTAGAGGCAAACATGATACAGAGAAAAAGAGTGCTGTTTAGAGTCAGGAGTCCTGAGTTCAAATCCTTTCTTTTTCACTTACTGTTTACCTTGTTCTGGAACTCAGTTCCCTCTTCTTTAAAATGAGGAAGTTAGTTGGACTAGATTACCTCTAAGTACATGTCCATCTCTGAATTTGAGCTAAAATGGAAGCATTGAGATGAGCAATAGTTATGATGATTTTTTTAAAACATGGAGGAAGGTGGCTCAGTGGATAGAGCACCAACCCTGAAGTCAGGAGGACATGAGTTCAAATCTGATCTCAGACACTTAACATTCCCTAGCTGTGTGATCTTGGGCAAGTCACTTAACCTCAATTGCCTCAGCAAAAAATAAAAAAATAAAACATGGAGGAAGATAAATTATTATGGATTTGATATCAATTTTTCATTCTAAAATGCTTTGTTAAACATTTTGTACACACCCACAAAGAATTGTACTGACCCACTCACTACAAAGAATGGGCTAATTTCAAATAAGACATTCTGGATTTACTTTATCTCTTTTTCTGATATGTTACTGAAGTGGTAGGGCAGGAGAACTCTGCTACAGACATACTATAACTAGATTTCAGCAAGGTACTTGGAAGTCCTTGTTGAAATCCTTGTTGAGAGTAAGGAGAGTCACAGATGATGATAAGCACAGTTACATCAATTTGAAACTTGTTGAAATACTTAATCTAGAGAGAGAAGATTAATGAATGAATGAATACCACCCAGAAGGGAAATACATGTTGGAGCACCATAGAGTTCTGTCTCTACGCCTATTTTTATTTTCAGTAATTTGCATAAGCAATTTTAGATAGAGAGTTAGCTTTCAAGGCAAACATGATGCAGAGAAAAAGAGTGCTGTTTAGGGTCAGGAGTTCTGAGTTCAAATCCTTTCTTTTTCATTTACTGTTTTCCTTGCTCTGGAACTCAGTTTCTTCTTCTTTAAAATGAGGGCGTTAGTTGGACCAGATGACCTCTAAGTACATGTTCTTCTCTGAATTTGATACTGTGATTCTAGGTTCAAGTCCTATCTATCTCTGATACATGCTTGCCAGTTTGATTATGACAAGTCACTTAACCTTTCAATCTTGCAGGGCAGACAGTGATCTGCATTGGTAGAGTGTATTTTATCGCTGAGAATTCCCTCTACAAATAAAATAAACAAAAAAAGTTAAGATGAAACCCCTTTTGTAGATTTGGGTGCTAGACTGATTTCTAGGGTTCACTTATAACTTATAAAAAGAAGTTCATTTGCTTGTGTTTCCACCATCTGATAGGTTTCTTCCAGTCTTTTCTAAAAATGATTTCACTCTGGTTCAATTAGGAGATATAATTGAGAATAATCTAATTACAATGGCTTAAAAATATCATTGTAGTTAATTTCCAGAAATGAATATTGACTTTAAATTCATTTGGAGTAATTTATTATGCAGAATCTTCTTTCTCCCTACTCTTTCTAATTGTCAAATGACTTTTATTTGGCCCTTGGAGGTGGCATTAAATAATAGCACTTATATTAGATAATTAGAAAATATTCATGCTGTGTTGTTGAAATAGCTGTGTTTCTTTTTAAATTCACTATTTTATGATAAAAATCTTTTCTTATGCTGTATCTTTATTGTGGATTTGAGCCTGGATTTTGGAAAAGTCCATTGAGCAATGTTTTATGTCAGATGAAAATAGGATTGTGCTAACATTTGGGTTAAAACTGTTCCTTAGAAATAACTTGAAGTGGCAGTTAGGTGGTGCAGTGTATTGAGCACCAGCCCTGAAGTCAGGAGGACCTGAGTTCAAATTTGGTCTCAGACACTTAACACTTCCTAGTTGTGTGACCCTGGACAAGTCACTTAACCTCAATTGCCTCAACAACAAAAAAGAAAGAAAGAAAGAAGGAAAGAAAGAAAGAAAGAAAGAAAAAGAAAAGAAATAATTTGATATAATAATTATCCCACTATACATAATCTTCTCAAAAATAACTACTATCTAAAACTCAAGAGTCCTTTTAGTTAAACTTGATTAAAAGTGTTCATTATATTGGCTTACCATTTAGTGCATCCTCATCGATCCCATCACCTCCAGCCTTGAAATTACAGTCTTGTTGTGCTGTGGCATTTTAAGACCTAAGAGATTGAACTACTTAAAAATGTGTTTTTTCACTGTGTCTTAACAAAATTGATATCTCAGATTGATGTTGCCTAATCATTTCCTAATTTAGGCTTTGCATTTGGGGTAAAAAAAAATGGGGGGTGTGTGTGTGTGCGCGTGCGCGTGTGCGCTAATTCATTTTTATTTTAGTTGAATCTAAACCTTAAAGGTTTTCAATACCTGCATGTCACTTGGTTAGACATTTATCTTCCCAGTACATGTCCATCTCTGAATTTGATACTGTGATTCTAGGTTCAAGTCCTATCTATCTATGACACATGCTTGCCAGTTTGATTATGAACAAGTCACTTAACCTTTCAATCTTGCAAGGCAGGCACTGATCTGCATTGGTAGAGTGTATTTTATCACTGAGAATTCCCTCTACAAATAAAATAAACAAAAAAAGTTAAGATGAAACCTTTTTTGTAGATTTGGGGGAGGATTTTGTAGGCATTCATGCTTTTAAGTGTGTGCTAGACTGATTTCTAGGGTTCACTTATAACTTATAAAAAGAAAGCAAGTGTACTGGGAATGAAGCTTCAGTCAGACAAGAAGACATTTAGTTTCAATCACTTATTTGGATCCCTAGTCACTCTCTCACAAATAATTTGCCTTTCTGATGCTACTTTTTCTTACCAGTGATGCTGTACATGGTTTCCTTACCTATCCTGTCTTAGATTTTACCTTATTTCTTGTTGTCTGTCTTTCCTTTACTAACAGATCTTGAGCACTCTCATTCTGATCCTTGTGATGTAATCTACCACAATTTTAGATTGATTTTCTTTGCTGAATGGTTTATTTTTCATATTTTTGATGCTGAACCATACTGAACTAGAATTAACCAAAATACACAGTAGAAGTTTCTCAGGAAAGTGTGAATCTCATCTCCTTACAAAAATTAATTGCATTCTAATTATTGTTCTTTGGTGTCTGTAGGATCATACTAAAACAGAGCTAGATGCATGGAAGATTGTTAGAGTCAGTGAAGATTTTCGAGTAATTGCCTTGGGTTTACCAGTACCCAGATACTCTGGAAATCCTTTAGACCCTCCTCTTCGCTCTCGATTTCAAGCAAGAGATATTTACTATCTACCCTTTAAGGTTAGTATAAACCATAATATTTAATTTTTTTAATCAGTTTTTATATTTGCACTTAATGAATCCATAGTTTTAAGTATATTGTTTATACCCTTTTTGCTCTTTCTCTCTCTCTCTCTCTCTCTCTCTCTCTCTCTCTCTCTCTCTCTCT
>JAJPUD010005665.1:89639-140480 GCA_023553655.1 Myrmecobius fasciatus | reverse complement strand
TCTCTCTCTCTCTCTCTCTCTCTCTCTCTCTCTCTCTCTCTCTCTCTGTGTGTGTGTATCTCTGTCTCTCTGGATGATCCCTAAGTAGTAAATAGGAATCAAGTTGGACAACTTCTTCATAATATAACAGGAGAAATTAAAGTGATTTTAAATCTTGAAAGTTATGGGGTGGAAGATAGAGATAAGAGGGAGGCTTGATAACTTTTTATTTTGGAACTAACATCATTGTATATTGGGAGGACCTTTTTAAATAAATAGTTTAGTGTTTACTCATTTATGAGGGTAGAAATATTTATGTTTGACTTTTACCTGAATAATTTATTTGATGAGTGTTTTCATATTCTACTTTAGGACCAACTTAAATTGTTATACTCAATTGGGTCCAATGTTTCTGCTGAGAGGTAAGTGGTTCAAGGTATGTTATGTTAGGCCATGTTGATTCAAACATAAAATTTTAGTATGTATCCTTAAATTAGAAATATCTTCAGTCTGAGGACTTGAATAATAATCATAAATATCTATCTAGCTCTTGAAATATATACTAATTTCATATGTGTTAGTAAGCCATCTTTAACTGATTTGGAGTTTTATGAATCAACAAACATTAAGTGTTTACTATATTCCAAGCACATAGTGAAGTTCTAATAATACAAAGAAAGATTGAAAATAATCCTTGCCCTCTAAGAGTTCACACTTTTTTTTTGATGACACAAAGGATTTTTAATTTTCACTTAAGTTTCCTCTTTCACATTATGTTATGTGGCTCATTACTAGTAATACTACTAATAATCTGATATCTTACAATTCAGTAGTTGCAAAGTTTCACAATATTAGGAGTTCACGTTCTAATTGGGGAAAAATATGCACACAAGTATGTGCATACAAATTTTATACGGGGTAATATTTGAGATAATCTCAAAAGGAATGTACTAACATTGAAAAAAAGTTGGAAAAATCTTCATGCAAAAGATGGGGTATTAGCTGAGATTTGAAGGAATCCATAAAAGCCAGAAAATGGAGATGAAGAATAGGCAATGGGGAACAGCCAGGGCAAATGCACAGTTAGGAGATATAGTATTTTTTTCAAGGAGCAGCAAAGAAGAAACTGTCATTGGATCATACAGAATATAGAACGGATTGACTTGTAAGAATTCTAGTCAGATTGTAAAAGGTTTTAAAGGCCAAATAGAAGATTTTATATTTGCTTCTCAATAACTGGGAACCACTTCTGATTAAGAGGGTGATATGCTTAGAACTACATTTTTTAGATCAATTTGGGAGTTGGGTGAAGGAGGCACTGAAATAGGGATAAACTTGAGAGAAGCAAAGCAAAAAATCAGTCAAAATGTAACCTATACCAGGATGGTGATGATATCAAAAGAGAGAAGGGGATCACATGGATGCTATGAAGGCAAAATTGACAGAATTTCCTAATAGAATGAATATGGGGAAGAGTGAGAGTGAATGAGGTGTTAAAGATGATTCTCAGGTTGCAGTATGAGGAACTGGGAAGATGGTTGGTAACCTCAATATTAATGGGAAAATTGAGTTGAGGGAAGGGTTTTGAGGGAAATAAAATGAGTTCAGTTTTGGATATGAAGTTTAAGATGTCTATAAGCAACCAACTCAGAATGTCCACTAGGCAGGTGAAGATGAGAAACTGAAAATCAGCATAAGGTTAGAGTTGGATAAATAGATTTGAGATCATTTGTATAGAGATGATCATTGAATCTGTAGGTAATGATGAGATCGTCAAGTGAGATCATATAGAGGGATAAGAGAATAGATCCCAGAATGGAGCTTTGGGGGATGTTCCTGATTAATATGTATGACCTAGACAAAGATCCAGCAAAGGAGAGTGAGAAGGAACAGTCAGACCCATAGGAGGAGAAGCAGGAGAGAAGAGTAGTCATGAAAATTTAAAGTAAAGAGAATATCAGAAAAAAAAGGCATGATTGATGTCATCAGAAGTTTGGAATACAGATTACAGACAGTTTAATATCTGTAGAATATTCTGGAATATAGGCACCAATTATAATTACCTTCTTCCATCCTTGAAAAAGAAAAATATAGTACAATAGCTACAGGGATGAATGGATTGACTTTTTTCTTTTTGGTTTGTTGGAGTTTTTATTTTTTGTACAGGGGAGACATGGGCATGTTTGTAAGCATCAGAGAAGCAATCAGTAGATAAGAAAAGATTGAAGATTAATGAGAGAGGTTAATAGAGAGGTATACATGATCTGTGGGTCTATATAGAAGAGTTTTCCTTAGTAAGGAAAAGGATTATCTCCAAATGTGAGACGAGGTGAAGGTAGAGATAATTAGAGGAAAATATCTAAGCAATATAAAATGAGAAGAGGTGAGAAGTAGTATTCTTATTGAATGGCTGCTTTAATTCTTTTGGTGAACTATAAGGCAAGGCTCCTTTAGGGTGGAAGAGGGTTTGCAATAGGATGTTTGAGGAGTGATTAAAACAAAAAAAGTTTGAAAAGTCACTGGATGAGAGGGCTGAAATAGGGACACTTATTGTGTAGGGTAAATAATTGATTAAGGAAGTATAAAAGAATTACTTTGCTGCAGTGAGGAATCATTTAGAATTATGTAACAAATTTGTGGTGGTCCCAGTCAGCATGGTTTCATGATTTTCTCAAGCTCTGTTCAAGAGCATATGACTAGGAGATAGTAGATAATGGGAATAAACCAAGGTTTGGCAAGTCATGATAATCAAAGGAATAGGAAGCAAACTATTCAGGTGTAAAGTTCATTATAGACCTGAATTGACTGGCAAAAAAGTCAAGATTGGAAAGGGAGGGAGAAAAGTGTAATCAGTATGGGGGAAAAGGAGTGATGTCCTAGGAAAGAACTGATGGATGGAGAAATTGGCAGTCATTATAAATATAGAAAACAGGAATGGGGGTCATAAGGCATAGGGAAAGATGAAGTGATAAAAGGTTATGATTAAGTAATGAATTCTAGAGTTCATGAAAATGAAAAAGGATCTTTTATGAATGATGGTATGACCATTTCTGTATGCGGTTGGATTGGAATGGCACAGTGGGTATGTGAAAAAAAATAAATTAAGGAATTAGGAAATTGGGGTATTTGAGGGAATATCAGGATATATTTTAAAGTTCCCTAGAATGAATGGAAAGAAAGATGGTAGTTTAGGCACTGAAGACATTGGAACAAGGGAAGAAAAATGTCCTAGAGGTTAGTAGATAGCAGATAGCAACTACCAGAAGAATTTTGATTATGTGATAAATATGGATTGAATGAACCTCAAAGGAGAAGAGATTACCAAGTGATGTCAGTAGAGGGAGAATCTGGAAGTGGCAATAGGATGAATATTCTATCTCTCCCACTGTGACCAATTAGATGAGGAGTATGTATGAAAGTTCAGACAGCACTGGGAAGGGTGGCAAAGGATGCAGTATTATCAGAAGGTAGCTAGATTATAGTGAGAACCAGAAGATTTAAGGAAAAGATTTAAGAAGAAAGCTGTTTAATGTAAAGTAGACGGTGTATCTGGAATGTGAAAATTGAGGGATAACATTGAGAGTGGTAGGACTAAGTGAGTAGCCAATGGGAGATGGGGAGCAATGTTTATATAGTGATACCTCAAGGTGAATCACTGGGATTGAAAGAATATCATGATCTGAGAGGATAATACTGAAATTGATAATTATTTCTTGTTTAAGATGTAAAAAAATTAAACGTGTATTACATTTTTTTTAAATCCTTAGGATTTCTCAGGTATTGTCATTTGCTACTACACTCTGCTCTCAAGAATCTTCTACACTTGGACTTCCTGATTTTCCTTTAGATAGTTTACCAGCTGCAGTTCAAATCCTGGTATGTGTAAAACAAAGCATTGACCATCAAATACAACAAAAAATATTGTGACTTTTCAAAAACAAGTTTTATATAATTTATGTTTTTATTTAATGATACTTTGAGATTGACTTTAAAATAGTTATCAGAAAGAAATGGTTTTCTAAGTATGTCATTGGAGAGAAATGGTTTTATTTTTGTTTCCATATTTCTTAAATTATCATACTATGTCAGAATTCTTTTATTGAAATTTGTTTATTTCTTATTATTAGCAATAATAATAATATCTTTAAGGTCTACAAAACATTACACACATATGACCTTTATAACAATCCTATGAGGTCTATGCTGTGCAAATGAATGGTGTTTTTAGAGAGTTTAAGCTATTTGCACCAGAGTCATCCAGGCAGGACTTATTCAAGTTGGACTTTTTTGGCTCCAAATCTAGTCCTATGTCTACTTAGTCAAGGTCCCTATGAATTCTTACCTGCTGTGTTCATTTAGCCTCACTGATATTCTTTTATAAAGTCACAAAATGTTAGCATGTAGAATAATGGAATTTTGATATCTCCTAAAAGGTTTAGTGAAGATCAAGTGAGATAAATGTATGCAAAGTATTTTGCAAACTGTAAAGTACTATAAAATGTGAGCTGCTAGCTCTAAAACTCCCTGATTCTTCTGTGATTGGGTATAGGGAAAGATAAATGTTTAGCAGTTTCTTCCTCCCAGGCCAAAGATTATAGAGGCAGCTTGGTATATTAGAAAAGATTCTGAATTTAGAGTCAAAAAAACCTGAATTTTAATCCCACCTCTTATATATTCTTATTTTTGGAAGCTTGTTTCCTCATCTGTTACCAAGGGGATGTTATTTGTAATACTTGCCTGACAAAATTATAATGAGATTCATACATAAAGCTATATATAATTGATATTTTTCTTTTTAAATGCAATTAAACTATGAATACATTTATGGACCATTAAAACAAAAAAACATTTGATTTGGTAAAGCAGAATGCCAATTCAAAGCCTCTTCTACAGGATGGTGTCTCCCCTGCATATATTAAAATTAGACAATATTACTTGAATGTTGTACTTTGATAGATGACTTTATTTGATGGCCTTCTGATTATTATTGTTAAGTAAGACATAAAAAAGGGAGTCTTACTTGCCAGAGATTATTGTCACCGACATGGAGGATACCATCTTTGAAGCCAAATGGAAGAGGAATTTTCTATAAATGGTGAAATTTTCAGGTTACTTCTATTTGTGACCTTTCAGGTCATTCAAGTCTACAAGAAATCTCGTAGAGCTTCCTAATTAGAGTTATAATCACTCAAAAAAGTTTGGCTAAGTATCCAGAGAGTCCCCAGTGAATGAAGAATGAAATTGGATTGATAACCAATAAAACTTGTCAATTAATACCTATATTTTGGGCTCTTTAAAGGCTCAAAGAATTCAGTCTGTAAATGAAAGAAGTGAATATGTTGTATTTCTTTGAGAAATAGGCCTGTAGAACCCAAATGATTTGCCCAAGATCACACAGGGAGTAAGTGGCATATCTGGGCATTGTGTTCTTTAAGAGGGCTCAATAGGGCAAGAGCTAAAGCCAAGATATCCAATCCAGGGTTAACTTAAATACCACAAATTTGTCTGAAATAAAAGCCAATCCTTTTCACCAATGATGCATTAAAGTGCTAGATTGTCAGGAAGTAAAGTTGTAGGATAATAGAATGTTTCATAGTGAGTCTTGGATATGTTGTAGCATATAACTAATGAAAACCTTTTTCGATAGAAGCAGTATAAGAGATAACACTTGGAAGATATATGACTAGAAAAGGAGGTAGCCCGGTGATAGGGCAGAAATTTATGGATAGTCAGCAGATTCCATTCATATACATTCAATATCAAAAAATGTTGAAGAAAAATTCTTTCATATTGATACAGTGAATGGAGTGCTGGGCTTGCAATCAGGAAATCCTCAGTTAAAATTTGGCATCAGGCATTTATTACCTGAGTGACCATGGGCTATGTTTGCCTCAATTTTTTTTATCTGTAAAATGAGAATAATGATGGAATCTGGTGTATTTATAAAATAAGGTATTTGTAGAGTGCTTTACAAACCTCAGATTGCTTTTTAAATACTAACTGCTATAATTAATATTACTGTTATTGTTATTATCATACACATAGATGCACTTATAGAAGGACATGGACAGGAATGAGGCAGTATCAGAAAGGATTTATAGTTGTAATCTGCATATTCATGAACTTGAAGCTTCATTAAAGTATTGAAGTTGTTTCAAATGAGAGGAATTTATTAATAAAATCCATGTCTTTATTCTGTTACACGAAAAATTCTTCTAAATGATTTCCTTGTTAGTTCCCAAAAGGCGCTTTATATGGTGATTCATCATCATATGTTTAAACAATAAATACGTTTTATGCATTTTGGGTTTTGTTATTGTATATTTTTTTCTTTTGATTAGGATTCCTTTCCAGCAATGTCAATCCAGCATTTAATCCAGTGGCTTTATCCTTACACAATTTTACTAGGACATGAAGGCAAGATGGCAGTGGAAGATGTCTTAAAAGTAAGTATCTGATGGGATATTATTTAAGGTCTATTAAAGTGTAACTATGATTTTTATATCACTGGTTAGTTCAGCTCAGCATATTTTTCTTAGGGCTTTATCATATGTGGAAACTTTTCCAATGGGAGAAGAGCAGGAAGTGGAAAATAACAATTAGAATAACCTATCAGAGAGATCCAGAAAGTTTGAACAGGAAGTCGTAACCAACAGAATCTAGGCAAGCTTCTGCTTGAAATAAATCAGAGGATATCAGGGAGAGAGATCATAGAATTATAGATCCGGGGGATCTAAAGGGATCACAGAAGCCATAGAAGGCAACCAGGTGGCATCCCAGTGCATAAAGTCCTGGGTTTAAATTCAGCCTCCGGTACTTAGTGTTGTGTGACCTTGGGCAAGTCCCTTAACATGTTTGCCTTAGTTTCCTCAATTGTAAAATGGGGATAATAATGTCATCTACTTCCCAGGGCTGACATGAGAATCTACTAAGATAACATTTGTAAAGTGCCTGGCCCATAGGAGATGTTGGATAGAGGCTTGTTTCCTCCTTTCTTTCCTTCTGATCCAAATACTTTCTTTTACATATGAAGAAACTGAGGCCTGTGGAGCCTAAATGCTTTGGCCAAGATCACACAGGGATAAGTGGCAGATCTGGGCATGATAAGAGCAAGAGCTAAAGCCAAGATAGCCAATCCAGGGTTGGTGAGCTCCTAATGAGGTTTGTGGTAGAGATGGTAGAGCTACTATTGGAAGGGGGAGCATTTACTCATATCTGAGTCGGGAATTGGACTTGATCTTTCTGAGTCTAAGACCTACCTTCCTTTCATTGGCTTGCTGCCTTTACATAAATTTTCTAAGTATCAACATCTGTGCATTAAGCCATGTCTGCATATCCAGACCCCTTTCCTCTTCCAAGCTTCCCTTTTTATTGTCATCATTATCCTATCACTCAGGCTTGAAAGCTTGGTGTCCACCTGGACTTTCCACTCTACTTATTTACTCTGCTGCCAAGTCCTGTCATTTCTGCCTTCATAATATCTCTTGTAACTGACCTCTCCACTCACATGACTACTTCCTTATCAGGATTTAATCACTTCTCACATGAACCATTGCTTGATCCCCCAGTTTCAAACTTTTCCTCCTTGCAGTGATGTCTTTCACACAGGTGCTAAAGTGATTTTTTAAATGCACAGACCTGATCTTATCAACTCCTGTACTCAACATCTTCTAGTGGCTTACTCTCACTTTCAGGATCACATATAAAATTTTCCCTTGAGCATTTAATAAAGCTCTCTTTGCAAGCTGTCCCCTTCCTTCCTTTCTCCTCTCCTTACCTCAGTGCTATCAAACTCAAATTTAAACTGGCCAGTAATCCATATGTAAGGATCCCTGAGGGTTTTATGTTGACTTAGTTTTAAATTGTAATGTTATGTACATTTCATTATTTTTATTCATTTTGTTAAATATTTCCAATTACATTTTCATTTCATTCTTTTGCACTTGGGAATACAGGGCTTCTGCTTGACATCTTTGCCTTACCTTTGGCTCCCCTCCATACACTCTGAAATCTAACTACACTGAAATATTGGCTGTTGCTTACACATAATGCTCTGCTTTCTGCTTCCATGATTTTATAGTGGATTTGAACCATGCCTGGAACCATGCCTTTTCAATTTTACCTCCTAGTTTTACTCACTTCTTTCCTCCTAAAGCCTTCCTTCGAGGATTACAGCTTATTTAATATGTGTGGTGTGTTTTGTGTGTGTGTGTGTGTGTGTGTGTGTGTGTGTGTTGTATATGGATAGAATTATTTGATGTAATCTTCTCCATTAGAATGTGAGGTCCTCGATAATGGGTACACATTTTTGCCTTTCTTTTGATTCCCAGCACTTAGTGCAGTGTCTTGCACATAATAATAGCTTAATAAATGCTTATGGACTAACTATATCTCTGAGAGAAAATTGGGGACTTATGTAGACTAAATGTGTGAAAAGATAATTGTCTTTTTCTGGAACCTAGAATGTTGTATTTGTTAAGAATTTTATCCTCCTTGAATGAATTATTCACACTTGAAATTTATACTATTTCTTCAGCTGAAGCATGACAGTTTCTGCTCTAGCCCCTTATTTTAATTTTCTGTGTATCTGTTTTAAGTATGTTTCTTGTAAAGAACATATTGTTGGATTTTGGTTTATAATCTATTCTGCTGTGTGCTACTATTTTATGGGTAAGTTTGTCCTACTCACAGTTACGATTTCTAACTGTGCATTTTATTCCATTTTTTTTTCCTGTTTATCCTTTTCTCTTTGTGTTTTACTCTATCTTCTCAAAAGTCTACTGATCACTGCCTCCTTTAATTTGCTCTCCTATTTTTATCACCACTTATCCTTTTCATTTACCTGTTGGGTAATATAGATTTCTGTACTCGTGTGTGTGTGTGTGTGTGTGTGTGTGTGTGTGTGTGTGTGTGTGTTTCCTTCTTTGAACCAATTCAGATGAGAGTGAGGTTTAAGCATTGTCTGCTATTCCTCCCCTTCTCTATGATAAAGTTCTTTGTGCACTATGTGTTATAATTTTCCCTATTCTTCTCCCTTTCACCTTCTCCCAGTGCATCCTTTTTTACTTGTCGGTTTTTTTAGATGATACCAACATGATCAGCCCAGTCCCCTGCCCTCTCTTTACATGGAATATTAGAAATAATCATAAAATTCTTAGAAGTTACATGTATTGTCTTCCAATATAGAAATATAAATAATTTTACTTTATTGGGTTCCATATAATTTCTCTTTCATTTTTTCCTTCTTATGCTTCTCATGATTTATCTATTATCTTTCTTCAGGAATTCTTGAAAGTCCTCTATTTCAGTACTTCTATTTTTTTTCTCCTGAAAGATTATACTTAGTTTTTCTTGATAGATTATTCTTGGTTATGATGTTAGCTCTTTTGCATTCTAGAATATCATATTCCAAGCCCTCTGCTCCTTCAGTGTGATACTTACTAAATCTTGCATAATCCTGACTGTGCTTTTACATTATTTGAGTGGTTTCTTTCTGGCTGCTTGAAGTATTTTCTTTTTGACTTGGAAGCTCTGAAATTTGGATGGGAGTTTTCATTTGGGGATTTCTTTCAGAAAGTGATTGGTAGATTATTTCAGTTTCTATTTTACCTCTAGTTATAGGATTTTGGGCTTACTTTCTTTTTTTTTTTTCTTTTTAAAGTTTTTTATTTGCATAACATAAGTATGGGTAGTTCCTCAACATTGTTCCTTACCAAGCTTTCTGTTACAAATTTTCTCCCCTAGTCCCCTCCCCTTCCCTAGATGGCAGGAAGTCCACTACATGTTAATTATATTAAAATACTTGACAAGTCGAATATGTGTATACATATTTCCATACTTATCTTGCTCTGCAAGAACAGTCGTATTTACATGAACAAAAAATATCTGAGAAAGGAAACCCAATGCAAACAAATATCAATAGAGATCGTGGAAATGATATGTTGTGGTCCACATTTCATATCCCTCTCTCTGGGTGCATATGGCTTTCTTCACAGAACAATTGGAACTGGTTTGAAACATTTCATTGTTGCAGAGAGCCATGTCCATCAGAATTGTTCATATTGTATTGTTGTTGCTTTGTATATTGATCTCCTGGTTCTGCTCGTTTGACTCAGCATCAGTTCATGCAAGTCTCTCCAGGCCTCTCTGAAATCATCCTGCTGGTCGTTTCTTACAGAACAATAATATTCCATGACATTCATATACTATAACTTACTCAGCCATTCTCCAATTGATGGGCATCCATTCAGTTTCCAATTTCTAGCTACTACAGAAAGGGCTGCCACAAACATTCTTGCACATGTTGGGTCCCTTTCCCTCCTTTAAGATCTCTTTGGGATATAAGCTACTGGGGTTGCTTTCTTTTAAAATTTCCTAAAATGTGATATCTAGACTTTTGACTTTCAGGCAAACCAGTAATTTTTAAATTATCTCTCATCAATATAATTTCCAAGTAAGTTGTTTTTCCAGTGAGATAGCTCACATTTTATTATATATTTTTTCATTTGTTTTATTGTTTTTTGATGTTTCATGGAGTCACTAGCTTCCCAGTTCTAATTTCTAAGAAATTATTTTCTTTAGTGAAATTTTGTACCTCTTTTTCCATTTAACCAATTCTGCTTTTAAGATGTTATTTTCTTGTATATTTTTTGTGACTCCTTTACCCACCTGTTATCTTTTATATATGTGTGTGTGTGTGTGTGTAATTGTCTTCCCTTGCTCTCATTTCTTTTTCCCCCCTGAGGCAATTGGGGTTAAGTGACTTGCCCCAGGTCACACAGCTAGGAAGTGTTAAGTGTCTGAGCTCAGATTTGAACTCACGTCCTCCTCACTTCAGGACTGGTGCTCTATCCACTGCTACATCTAGCTGCCCCTGCTCTCATTTCTTTATCTAATTTTCACTTTATCCTTCTGATTTGTTTTGTTTTGTTTTTTAATTATTTTTATGCCTTTCAGGAATTTTTGTTGGACTTGTTACCAATTCATTTCTCTTTGAGGCTTTACTTATAACTGTTTTGACATTATTATCTTCTGAGTTTCTGTCTTTATTTTCCTTGTCACCAGAGTAGCTTTTTTTGGTCAGGTCCTTTATTTTTGTTGTTCTTGTTTCCTTTTTCTAGTCTATTTCTTGACTTTGAACTTCATGTTAAAGTTGGGTTCTGTTCTGGGCAATGGAGGCGGGGTGGAAATTTCCCAAGCTTCAGGCTTTTTCACATGGCTAGCTCTGTATGTTTGAAAGTTTTCAGTGCATCCTTCAGGTAATGTGATCTGGAGAGAGATGTGGTCACTGCTTTCTTGGTCTGTAACCTGGTACTTGCTGGGGAAAGTACCTTTTATAGCTGCCTCAGGGCCTCTGCCCTTGAAGCACTCCTCTCTGCATATGAACTATGCCCCAGAAACTGGTATGGGCAGTGGAATTGCCAAACAGCATCCAGTATTGTTCCCAGGGCTAGCACAGTAATCTCTTTCTGATATGGATCCCTTTCCCATCTCTGATTTGAGAGCTCCTGAAGTTGCTATTGCCACTGTTACCACATCCTAGGCTCACAGCTATTGTGGCCTTTAATTTATGCTCTGGGCCATCCCTCCCTTTCCTGTAAATTGTCTGGGATTGGGAAAATGTCTTATCTTGACCTTCTTTTGACCATGCTGTTTCAGAATTTGATTTAAAGCAATGTTTTAAAGTTGTTTGGAGGGGAAGTTGGGAGAACTTGATTGATTCCTTTGTAACACCATTTGGCTCTACCCTCAGAAGCCAAAATTTGCATTATTTCTGACAAAAGGATTTTATTGTGGAGGTCATCTAGTCCAAGCTCTTTGTTAGAGAATTTGTTTGTCTGATACGATAAAGTTAAAGGCTATATCTGTGGTTTCATTGATTTGGGAACTCCTTGTTGGGAAATCCCCCTCTACTGATGCAGATTGGTACCTTCTCATAATTTATAATCTTAGAGCACTGACATGAATATTCAGAGATTAAACAATTTGCTTGGGGTCCCTCAGCCAGAATGTTTCAGAGTTAAGACTTAAACTTAGATCTTTTGAGCTCACTACTCCATGCTACTTTTAGGCCATACTTACCTTTTGAGCTAGCTGAAATCACAGGAATCATCTACACCTATTTCCCATGATGTTTCAAATTCGTTTAGGAATTTAGAAATTTGGGCTGTATGATCTTGTATACAAACAGCAATTTTTATACATTTTGTAACCTATCAGTGATCCTTTTTGATGGAAGATAAATATGGTGTGATTCAGTTTGTCATAAATATTAAAGGCCCATTCAAATTACCAAACCAGTAATATTTTTTCACTTAATTAGTTAGGAAATGTTTTTATGCTGAAAATGTAGAGTATTAAAATACACATTTTGTCTGAACAAGTTATGTGAAAATCATTGGAATGAGGTCACATGGCATGGTAGGATGTGTGTATTTCCTTAGATTTCCACTACTGCATATTGATAATTTGCTGAAGTTTTTATAAAATTATACTTTATAAGTCTTGTTTAAGAAAATGTTAAAGAAAATTGTTCTCTTGCTATATCTTTCTTTTACCGTCTTTGTGAGTAGTATTTTTACATTATGGTTAAATTATTGTGCTTGTTCGTAGCATCATGTGGCCTTAAAGTTTACTACTTCTATCCTTGGATTGTATTGTTGTAAAAATCCAAATGTACATAGGGTATTTTGGCCAGAATTAATAAAGAATCAATTTTTATTGGGTTTCTGGTATTGAGATTCAAATGAAATTCATATTATGATTTTCTTCTAATTTTGTAGCGCTTTGAACTACAGGATTCAAGAAACTCTTCTCTTCCTAGTAGGATTGTGAGAGTAGACAACATTCCTGGAAATCTAGTCTGTCAAGCTACTGTGACTCTCCAGTTGGGGAACAAAGAAGCAACCATTAAGGTAGTGATTCCCAGATTCTTAGTATTTTAGGATTTGCTGTCTTTGCTATTTGATGACCTTGATTTTAATTTTATCATTAACATTATTATGTTTACTTCAAGCAAGGACTTCCTGCATAGTTGCTTTTAAAAATATCTTACAGGACAGGGCAGCTAGATGGAGTAGTAGATAGAGCATGGCCCCTGAAGTCAGCAGGAGCTGAGTTCACATCCGACCTTAGACCCTTATTAGCTGTGTGACCCTAGGCAAGTCACTGAAACCCAATGCCTCAACAACAAAAAATATGTATATCATATTATGTGTATATCATACAAGTTACTTTTTATGGAAGAAAATCTTAAAAGAGAACAAAAGAGTAATTTATTTGAAAGACAAAATTCACTGTTGCATAATTATGCTGTATTGTTACATTTCCTTTGCTGTTATTATTAGAATAGTTAATGCATTCTTTTCTAGGTTTTTTTTTTCTTTTTGGTAGTCAAGTTAGTTTCCAGTAAGTGCAAGACAAAGTTAATTCTTATTCCCTTCTTGTTGATTTGAGGGGAAAAATATGATCTTAAAATATGCAATTTTTAAACAAATTTTTTGCCATATTTTTATCAACAAAGGAAAATATTATAATTTCTTTTTAAAAAGTCACTAGTTTTATTATTAGAAGGTAAAACAAATCTACAATAGTGATATCTATAATTTTTAGTCTTGGTAGTTTAAGAAAGAATCTGATTTTTCTGAAAGCAGAATGACTTGTGACAGATGCCTTAATATTGTATGGCAGGGGGGGCAGCTAGGTGGCGCAGTGGATAGAGCACCAGCCCTGAAGTCAGGAGGAACTGAGTTCAAATCTGGTCTCAGACATGTAACACCTGTGTGACCCTGGGCAAGTCACTTAACCTCAATTGCCTCAGCAAAAAAAAATATAAATATAAATATATATAAATATATATATATATATAGTATGGCAGGTTGATGAATTAGGGATTCTGAAATTGGGAACCAGATCTTCACATGTATGAAAGAAAATAAAACGTTGCTTCAGGATGGTTAAATAATGAAAATGCTTTAGTATACTTCTAATACAAAGGATCTTCTACAAATGCTTGTCTCCCCATAAGCCCCCTAGTAGCTAGTTTAGACTTATTGAACTAGTGAGGCTTTAGATAAAATGGTGTTCCTTAAATAATGTGTGTTTTAGGAAAAGCTTTTTTGGGCACAAAAAAAGAATATGCTAAAACTAGAATAGACTTCCCTTTTGTTTATCATGTTTACCTCTCTTTCATTATAGGTACCATCTGGGACCAGGCCATTAAATCAACATTCAGGATCAAACTATTTCATAAAGACTTTAAGCCATAAGCAGATATTGGCAGAAATGATGCAGTCTCATATGGTTAAAGACATGTGTTTAATTGGAGGAAAAGTAAGAATGACATCATAAATGCATTGTTTGTTTGCTTTGAATTGTACAATTGTAAATCCTTTCAATGAATGTTTTCTTTCCTAGGGTTGTGGAAAAACAGTCCTTGCTAAGGAGTTTGCTGATGCTTTAGGTTATGGCATAGAGCCTATCATGCTGTATCAGGTAAAGTATTATTCATTTGCTTATGTCTACAGTGTAAAAATAGATGTGTAAGATATATGGGCTCTCCTCAGAATTTCTTAGTAAGAAATGCCTTTCTGTTAAATCACCGACATAAAAGAATAACTCAAAGAATAACCAAATGAGAGTACGAAAATATAATTTTGACTGTGTGCCTGACATGTTTGTTGGACACAAGATAACAGTATGGGAATATCATTAAAGCATATACTGTTTTTTTTTTTTTTATTAGAATGTTGCAGTCTTTCAGAGTATTGTGGAAAACCAAGGTGAATGACTGATTCTAGCAAAGCATAGAGCTACCTTGGTTTATGGTTAATATGATGATTCAGGGGACAGATTTTATAGGTAGAATAATGCGTCATGGACATATTGTGGTAAAAAACCACTAACAGTTGTTGTTCTAGCATGTTATAATCTGATAGAATGCACTTGAAATGTTTTTAATCCTTAAATTTCCTCCCCAAAGCACTTTGAATGCTTATGTGTTAGGCCATGGCTGTTTATGATAGCATGCTTACTTCCATAAAGCTCTTTTTCTCTTGTTTTGTATGCATATCATTTAAGTAGTTTTAGATAACTTCCATGTTCTCTTTGGGAGTTAGTTTCATTGCACTAGAATTTAGTTTTGTTCTCTTAATGGTTTAGATTATTACTACTTTGGGTTCAATGGTTTGTGTGATTTTAGACATATTTATACATGGGCAAAAAGACAGCTCGATTTTTACTGAAATAATTTAAACCAATTACTGCTGTGGTTTTAGTTCTAATTACATTTTGAATGTTTCATTGAGTAATATTTAGTTTTAAGTCAGAAAACACTTGTTTTGTTGTACTGAATTTAGAAGAATTAGATAGAATAACATACTAGTTACTTTGATGCTATAGAATGAACCTTCTTTTGTAAAAATACTTTAAAACTTGCTTTGTGACCACATTACCTATTTATGAGTACATTAACTTTTTCAGTCATTATTGACCGAAGTCATTATTTAGGAAACACCTTTGGGGTGTGGGTAGGAGATTTATCAAGGTATTGAATGCTAGAAGGCACAATTGCTTTGTTTGTTTGTTTGTTTTATTTTTGCTGAGGCAATTGGGGTTGTGACTTGCCCAGGCTCACACAGCTAGGAAGTGTTAAGTGTCTGAGATTAGATTTGAACTCAGGCCCTCCTGACTTCAGGGCTGGTGTTCTATCCACTGTGCCCCCTAGTTGGCCTTCACAATTACTTTTTGATTGGCATCCTGGGAAAATATGCAGTGAATTGTTCAGAGATAAATTGATTGACTTATCCAATACATTTTAGAACATTTTTACATGTTAAAGAAAAAACATTTTCCTTGAAGAAAACAGTAAAGATGAACATAGTGCTTCAGATGGAAGAACATGGGAAAGAAAGCAAAAAGTTGTAACCTTGCTGAAGGTTAATTCTTATGAAAAATTTTTCTTTTTCTTTTTTTTTTTCTTCTTTGTACCTCTAGTATTTACAATTCCTGGCAACTAGTAAGTAAGCATTATCAATTATGATAATGCATTTATCATAGTGCTAACTCTTGCTTTACATTTTATTTATCTATTAGCCTTCTCATTTGTGTATATGTCTTATGATTCTTGTTTTAGGTTCTTTAAGGGCTGGATAAATATCTGACATGGATTTTTATCATTCCTTGTACCTAAATCGTTGTTTAGCATTTTGCCTTGTATATCATTGGTGCCTAACAATGTTTGTTTACTCCAGATATTTAGTAAATACTAGAAACATATGGCTGCCTACCTTGAAAGATGCTAAGAGCTGTAACCCATACTTCACTCCTTCAAGGAGAAAGGGGCTATATTAGTATAATCGAATAATTATTTTGTTTTGATAGTACTGGAATCTCCATTATTATGCATGTTGTGGAGGCCTGACCTCCAAATAATATGCAAGCAGGAGCCCCATTGGGAATAAGTGAGTAAACATTTATTTCTCTAGTAGAGTTACTTGGAGACTTCTCTATTATTTGTACATTTAAAAAGCTACACTTAATCTGTGGTTTTACTGATGTGAACACTCAATTATTTTTAGACTTGACTATTTTTAGAATTGGGTTTTATGTGATAAAGGCATAGCCTGAACACCCAAATTTGTATCAGTGCATAAAATATGTTTTATAATGGGCCATAAAAAAGTCTTAAAGTATTTTGGCAGGACTGTTAGGTCAAATTATTTTACTTTACTGGTAATCCTTTTTTGCATTGTTGAAGTTAATGATTTAATGGTATTAGAGAAAGTATCCATTTCCTTTCTAACCCAATTAGGACATATTTACAGAACTCATTTTTTATACCCACCCAAAAAAGTCTCCAATCTTGGAGACCTCTTGGGTGTTTAAACACTGAAGGGACTTAAAAACTAAGTGGAATCCAACACAAACTTTTTAAAAAAAGAATTACTTTACAGTCTTTTAGTTAAAGTAGACACTTCATAAGCACATTGCAATCTCAGGGTCATCCTTGAATTTTCAGCCAAATTTTCTTTCCTATATCCAGACTAATGCCAAATCCTTTTTTCATAATCTCTAAATTCCACTTCTTCCTATTTTTTTTCTTTGATGGAAGCTTTTTTCCTTCCCTTATATTCCTTTTTTTTCCCTCTTTCTCACTAACTTTTTGTCAGATATCTCCTGAGGAACTGAAACTTTGCTTTTTAGTGCTTCTGTATTGATTTAAAACTTTCTCTCTTTTCACCTCAGAGACTGTGTGACACTTTCTATCTGACTCTATATCTTCTTTTGTTTTCTTTCTTACTGATGCTACTATATCCTGGCCTTTTTCTTGCTACTATTACTTCTGGCTTCTTTAATATGCCTTTTAAACCTCCAAATGACTTTAAAGAAGTTACTTCAACCCCTTTAAATATTTCTCTGTATTGTTTACTCCTTCCAATAATTGTCCTGGAAAGTATTGGAACCATCAAAATAACTAGCTTATACACAGCTCTGTTATATTTCTGACCTACTAGACCAATCTGTACTGTTAGACTCCATTTTTCCCTTGTCACAAATAATATTCTGACAATAGTTTTTGAGTCTAATTTTAAATTGTTTAAAATTTGAGTGTGAATATATTTGAGGACTTTAAAGGCTATTAATCAATCAGTAAATATTTATGAAACTCCTATTGTGTGCCAGATTGTACTAAGTGCTAGGGATGCAAATAAGAAAAAGACAGTTCCTGCTCTCAAGGAGATTATAGTTTAATGGGGGAAGACAACACAAAAAAGAAAGCTGAAAAGGAATAGGTAGGAAAGGAAGCAGGGGAAGAAGGCCCTCTGATGAAAGAAGAGTTGGCAGGTAAATCTTTTTGAATTGAGAATTTGAGAAGAGTTTTTTGTTTTTCCTTTCAACCCTAATGATTAAAGATATATTTTTGACTTTAAAGGATACTTTCATAATTTCAAATTATCAGTGTGTTAAAGCACTATTAGGAATGCATTTTGGGGTCCTTTTTGCCTTTTAGTAAATGAATGATAATGGTCCTTGATAATGTTTAAAACAATAAAGTGAAAATATAATAATTAGTATGGAATAGTTATTTGCTTAGAGCATGAAGCTACAAAATGGAATGTGTCACAAGGAATCTTGACAGTGACAGGAATATAATTACAGAAACTTTTTTTGGGGGGAAAACAACACATACCTCAGGAAATTAACTATAATATATGTACAAACTAGATGCAAAGTAATTTACAGGCAGTGGGTAGAAGTAACTAGAGAGATCAGAATAGTTTTCCGGGAGGAAGTACACATGATCTGAGCTTTAAAGGAAAATAGGAATTCTATGACTTGAAGATGAAAAAGGATGAAGCTGGAGGATACAACCTATATAAATGCATAGAAATGGATAAATGGAAAATTTGTTTTTTTTTTAATAAGAAATAGGAAGCAGTTTTGTTTGCTTAGAGCACAGTGGATATCAGGAGAATAATATAATCCTAGAAATGGAGATTGCCAGATTGTAAAAAACTTTTAAAAGCCAGAGAAGTTTGTATTTGATCCTAAAGACAAGAGACAATCACTGAAACTTACTGATTAGTGAAGTGACATGGTCAGATTAGTGCTTTAGAAATATCATTTTGGCAGCTATATGAAATCAAGCAGGGAAATCAAGTAGGAGGCTATTGTAGCAGCCCAGGTGCTTTATATTAACCACCCACTCTCTTCTCTCTTGCTTATATGCTGCTGAATAGAGCTAGAGAAAATTACAGAACAGTACTGACTGGGGCCACCACAGATTTGTGTCACGTAATCTCAACTGAGCTCTTCATTGCAGCAAGCCACCCTTTTAAGGCACCCTCACAATCAGTTTACCACCAGTGGCTCTTACAAACATTTTCGTCCTGCCTCAGACCTCTCATGGTATCCTCAGCTGAGGGGCAGAGCCTCATGCTCCACCTAAAATGTTGATGCCATTTGCTAAGCTCTCTCTCTCCTCTTTTCATCCCACATACCTCAGATGTTTTCCTTCACTGTCTCCTGTTTCACACAAAGTCAGTCCAACTGAACGAGAAGGGACAATTTACTGAAGAAGATGGGATGTAATATAATCAAGGGTTGCATGGAGAGGAGTTTGTCTTGGAAAAGAGAAGGGCCAGCACCTCAGAAAGCAGCTCAGGTTGGAGCTTTCCATTTTTCTAAAGTAGTCTTTTCCAGGGCAAAGTCTGATCACTCCCCTCTGGTTTGATTTCTGCCAGTTCCTGACCAGAGTTTGGGTCTGAGCTAAATAGACGCTGCTGGACTCAGTCTTGGTTAGCTAGTCATCCCTGGATCTGTGACCTGGAACTGGGTAGTAAGTGACAAAGCTGTCATTTATCACCTGTTCTTGTACCTTATGCTTGGGTCCTACTGAGCTAGATCTGAGACCTCTTTTCTGCCCTTACCCAAGATGGTACGTAACCCTTCCTTGCCGCTCAATGTATCTTACTCCTGGACAAACGTGGTTTTCTTCCTATGCCAATCTTAGCTGCAAAAACAACCCAGAGTAATAGTAAAAAACGTCCATAGGATTAGGTCTGGTGTATTTTCTACATTTTGGAGGAAGAATTTTGGGATGGAGTTAGGGGTATGGGGGGAAGAATCTGTCTACTTCCTGCCACGGAATTTTGTAATAACTTTTAAACTCTTTTCTCTAACTCAAGTCTCTCCCCACTTCAATCCATCTTCCATTCAATCGCCAAGGTGATTTAGTTTCTAAAGTCTAAGTCTGGCTTTGTAGACACCTCCATCCTAAAGCTACAGCTTCTCCCAATCCAGCAGATATCAAACATTTCTGCTACTGCCTCTGCCTCTGATCCCAACCCAGCCATTTCATGACTATGGCCAACTATATTGTATACTTCACCATTGCTTTTGATGAACAAAAAAAGTATCTCATATGAGTACTTTTGAACTGTACAGATTTTAAAGAATATATCATTTTTTGCTCATTTAAATTTGGAAATTTTTTGCATTAATATTTTAAAGTTGAGGATGGATCACAACATAGCATTTTCACTCTTTTTGTTGTTGTTTGCTTGCATTTTGTTTCCTTTCTCATTTTATCCTTTTTTAATCTGATTTTTCTTGTGAAGCATGATGATTGCAGAATTGTGTATAGAAAAATTGCATATGTTTAACATAGATTATTTGCCTTCTAGGGCAGGGAATGGAAGGAAGGGGGGATTTGAAACACGATGTTTTACAAAGGTCACTGTTGAAAAATTATCCATGCATATGTTTTGAAAATAAAAAGCCTTAATAAAAATATTTTAAAATCATATATAACTATATGACTATGAACAATGAATTGTAAATCTATTATGTAGAATATAAAAGCCTCATTTGAGGAGTCATCCCATGGAAATTAAGATTGAGATTTGATGATTAGTGAGCTTTAATATTTAAATCAAATACTTCAACTCATTCTGAAATATAATTTTGCCTAAGAAATATAATACACTTTAAGTGATGAACTTTGAGAAGCTTCTTGGGTGGTGAAGAATAGCTTTCATGCTATATTAATGAATTTAGTTATCATGAAAAGTTTATTCATTAGATTTCTAAGGAAACAAGAAATCTTTGGCTACATGTATAAAAATAAGCAGCACAGTTAAATTCTGATGCCTAAAGAGAAAAAAAAATAGTAAAGAGACTGAAAATCTTCCAAGTAAGGAATTCTCACCTTTAGAAAGATGCACCATCACTGATGGTCAACAAACTGAGATTTAGATGAACCAGAGGAAGGAAGGATTCAAGTCAAGGACTTTTGGAACAACCTCAAATATAAAGGACACACTATAATTATCCTGGGTACTTTGTTAATAGTGTATCTGCTTACCTTGATCACTATGATTAGATTTATGCTTTATAATCAGTTTTTAATATGTTTGATAAAGGATTTTTCACTACTACTTTTCAGTGAAAGTTGGGCTTGGAAAAGGCAATGAGGGAAATGGGGCAAAGGATTAAATTTGAAGTCAGGAGATCTAAATTTCAATTCTGATTTTGCTGTTATTCACCAGATTTGTGACTGCTGGCATGTCAAATATTCTGCACCATATTTACCTTATTTGTTTGATAAAAGTTAAATTTAGAAGAGGCAGTATGACCTAGTAGATAGAGAGCAAGTGTTGGATTTGGGAAGATCAGAGTTTAAGTCCTCCCTCTGACATATATGACTATAAGCGTCCCCAGGCAAGTCATTTAACCTGCTAGTGTCCCAAATAGCTCTCCAAGACTGAAAATTAAATAACACTACTGGCTTGTATTAGTTGAGGCAGTTCTTTACTCAGGGCTCCCTACACCAATACACCAATAAAATCACAAGGACATACTGAAAGGTAGGTTCTACCTCCCTTGTGTATCATTGTTAGGAAGACACTTTACAGTTCGCCTCTAAAACTTCTCCCCTCAACTTCTGTTTTTATTGGTAGTACTACCATCTTCTTGGTAACCTAGACTCCAAATCTTGGACTCATTATTTATTCTTTCTTCTTTCCCATCCCATGTTCAATCAAATGCCTGATAATATTATTACTTTGTTAATGTTGCTTGCATCTGTTCCTTCCCATCCATTATATACTATCCTTACACTAATTCAGGTCCTCCTTAATGCTCATTGAATTATCAAAATAGCTTCCTAAATAGTTTCCCTTGCTGTTAGCTTGTTTTCCTCACTTCATTCATCACACCAGCTAAAAAAGTGTTTCTAATGTGGAAGCCTGGCTTCAGCTTACCTTTTCTTTTTCTTTTTTTTTTAATTTTATTTGATTTGCAAAACATATGTATGGGTAATTCTTCAACATTAACCCTTACATAGCTTTCTGTTACAAATTTTTCCCCCCAACTCCCCATTCCTCCCCTAGATGGCAGGATATCCATTACATGTTAATTATGTTAAAATACTTGACAAGTCGAATATATGTATACATATTTCCAAACTTATCATTGTTGTTCAAGAAAAATCATATCTACACGAAAGACATATCAGATAAAGGAAACACAATGCAAGCAAACATCAATCAAGAGTATGAGAATGTTATGTTGTGGTCCACATTTCACATCCCTCTCTCTGGGTGTATATGGCTTTCTTCACTGAACAATTGGAAGTGGTTTGAAACATTTCATTGTTGAAGAGAATCATGTCCATCAGAATTGATCATCATATAGTCTTGTTGTTGCCATGTATAATGATCTCCTGGTTCTGCTCATTTCACTCAGCATCAGTTCATACAAGTCTCTCCAGGCCTCTCTGAAATCGTCCTGCTGGTCGTTTCTTATAGAACATTAATATTCCATAATATTCATATGCCATAATTTATTTAGCCATTCTCCAACTGATGGGCATCCATTCAGTTTCCAGTTTCTAGCCATTACAAAAAGGGCTGCCACAGACATTCTTGCACATGTGGGGCCCTTTCCTTCCTTTATGATTTCTTTGGGATATAAGCCCAATAGAAATTCAGCTTACCTTTTCATCCACAGTTCAATCCACATATAAAAACCCTTCATATTCTAGTCAAATTGTATTATTTCTGAATTTAGTTTCCATGTAAGGAAAACTTCCAAATAAGTATAATAATTCAAAAATGGGAATGAGAGGCATTGAGTTTTCCCTCATTGGAAACCTTGAAGAAAACATTGAAAGGCATTTGTCAGGTTTGTTGTAGAGAGATGCCTATTCAAGTATCATCTCTGAGGTCCCGTCTGCTTCTGAGATTTTGAGGTTCTGTGTGACTAGTATGACTTTTTCTACCAAGTTGGCCATCTTTATCTGTTAGTTGAAATTGTCTTTCAAAGACCAGGTTAGCTATTGCATTTTTTGTGAGGTCCTTTCTTATTCCCTCCAACTGAACATGAATTCTCTCCCTTCTTTTTAAAAATGTCTTTGGTGTGTGCCTCTCTTCTGCCCAGGGATAATGTTAATATACTGTAATTACTTACTAAGTGTTATTGAATTATTTCCCCATATTTATGGAAACAAAAATTAATATTTCTTATTTTAATCAGTGAGACTAGCCAGAAAACAATGCTTTCTCTTCTTACCTACTATTCTCTTTGCTTTTCCTAGTAGAGTAAAAAAAAAAAAAAAGCCCAGGAATATAGTTTTACTGTTTAAAAAACTTGGATGACTTTTGATCAAGTAATTTTCCATCTCAGTGCTTCATGACTTCATCAATAAAGAGAATTTGGATTATACGATTTTATCTTTTTCTGAGTTTCTTTTATCTCTAAATTTTGTGATTATATGACCTTTTTGGCCTTTTTTGTGTCTTCTGTTCTTCTGTCAGAAATATTTATTAGTTGGGAATTCATTTGTTGTCTGTGTTGGAGGATCAAATGACATACTATTTGTAAAACACTTAGCGCAGTATCTGGTACATAGAGGGTCCTTAATAAATCTTTGCTCCCTTCTTTTTCTCTTTCCCTCCATTCAAATTCCTGAAGTAGGGTCTTATGATTCAACTGAAAATGACAGTTTTCAAAAGGTTCAAGGAATGAGAGAGAAAGGAGACAGACAAGATCAATTCTCTTTTACTCTCCAAGGGATAGGATTGGTTGGGTGAATTGGGAACTGCTGATCAACCATATCTGTTCTCATAAGGCTGCTTAATTTCTGTGAGTTTATCATGAGACTATAAGAAAGGCTACTTACCCACTCTTTTGGGTATACTTGACATGTTATTTTTCATCCCACAGAGATTTGGATTTTAGCTTTATAATTGGGGAAGTGACAAAGGATTACATCTATAAGACTATAATAATTGTATCGGAATATTGGCGGGTTTAATCATGGAAGTGCTACTTTGTACAGAGAAAGTCATTAGTTATAGTTATTAGAACATGGATACTCCTAAGGTAATAAGCAACTGATTGTGAGTAATTCTGAACTTGTAGAATTTTGGGTTTGGGAAATTCTTTCTGGTATATGAAAATGTGTATATATAGAATTCTGAATCCCAGATATGTCTTAGCACAAATGTAGGGCTTTACTCCACCCATGTCCCATGTTGTAGGGCAAAAAGTGCTGGATTTTAAGTCAAAGGAATATGTAATTGAATCCTCCTTTAAACTTGACAGTTGTATGATCCTGGGGAAATCAGTTGATCTCTTTAAGTCTCTTTTTCTAATTTTTAAAAGGAGGACCTTAGACTAGATGAAATCTGATGTCTTTTTAGTTTTAAATCTGTGCTGCTTATTTTTCTAACCAACCAACCAATTCTCTTTTATAATTTTATAAGAGAAAAGTGAGATTCAGATGTGCTTTGCACAATGCCTCAGAACTAGTTTGTGGCAGAGCTACTAATCCAAATTTTCTGAACCCCAAAATATTAATGTAGCTATTCCTAATTTGTTTATATTACCCAGTCAGTAGCTCAGTTTTGGGAATATGGAGAAAGGCCCAATTCTCAAAGACCTTACCTTGTAATGAGGAATATAACATAAAAATAACTAGTTGTATACAAGATATATTTAAAGTACTTTAAAGGTAATCTCAGAAAGCAATATGAACAGTAGGGGAGATTGGGAAAGATGTACTTCAGAAGGTAGGGTTTTAACGTGAGTCTTAAGGAAGTTGAAGAGATATAGTTGAGGGAGGCTGAACATGTCAGACGTGAGAAAACTCATACCAAGGGTTTGAAGTCAGGAGAAATAGAGAAACCATGAAGTTCATCAAATTGGGGAGGAAGTAACATGGTCAGCTTAGTGCTTTAGGAAAATTACTTTGACAGCTGAGTAAATGATGAATTGGAGTGAGGAAAACCTTGAAGATCAGGTTGAAAGACTCTTGAAATAGTTCAGAAGAGAGTTGATGAGGGCCTGAGTGACCTCCTACCTGTATGAGTGGAGAGAAAGGAATGTATAGGAAAGATGTTGACCGTAATTTATAAATTACTGCTATTTGCTAGACATTATGGTAAGTGCTAGGGATGCAAAGAAAAGCAAAAACATGATCCTTACCCTGAAGGTGCTCTTATTCCAGTGGTGAGATAATATGAAAGTAACTGTACATATAAAATTTAAATACTGTAAAAGGCGAAATACTCTTTGAGTAAAGTTGGGGTTGAGGGACACTGGGAGGTAGGAATGTGAAGGTAGAAATTATAAGATTTGGCAATAGATCAGATATGTGGAGTGAGGAGGAGTGAGTTCAAAGTAATTGAGCTTGTAGATCTAGATGATTGGGAGGATAGTGATATCTTCAGCAGTAATATTGATGTTGGGAAGGAAAAAAAAATTGTAGAGGGAAGGTAATGAAGTATGTTTTGGACATATTGAGTTGGAGATGCCTAAAGGACATTTAGTTAAAGATATCTAAAAAGCAGTTGAACTAACATTAGTTAATTCTAGATGACTACATCCTTTAAAAAATTTTGGAGGAGCTACAAAAGAGTAGGCTATGAAAAAATAAGTTAGACATGGATTTTATTAAGCAGAATATATGAAGCTGAGGAGAAAGAGAACTGAAAATCAGAATGTGTTCTGGGCCTTATTTATTTGTGGATAGGCTTCTGCTTATGTGGTATGATGAAATCTGTGGAAAACCTTCTGCCTCAAAATATTTTCCTCTTGTCAACAACTATCAAAACTCTACTAGTAGAATACTTTGGGGTTTATTATCCTATTAGAATAAAAATATGCCTGGAAAGGGTAATACTATTAAACTATTATCTGCTATTGACATTTTATTATAGTTTATTGTATCTTTTGCTTTAGGATGGCTAGCTGAAAGCAAATTTTCAAGAAGAGAAACTACAGTAAGGTCTGTAGCATGAGATACTACCTAGGGAAAGTAAAGTGGGGGAGGCTTTGTTCACTGAGCGCATTGGTGGTATATCACTGCATTGGCACTGTGGTATAGTGTTTACCATGGTATTGATTACTTGCAGTATACAGAGCATATGAAAAATTAGCTAGCAAGATGACAGAATTCTGTTTTCTTTTTTGTCTGAATCTGGTTCTGTGCTAGGGTATTCTTTTAACAGATTTAACAAAGATTTACTATATTCCTTCTATGTACACTGCCCTTTGCTAGATGCAGGAATGGATACAGAGTTAAGGTAAGATTGTCATGCCTTCTTGGAAATTATGCTCTAATATGGAGATATCTTATTTGTTGTCCTAATAGGTAGATGATATTTTTGTTTAATAGGGAGATGTCCCATTAGATGTTCTAATGGAGATGAAAAATAACCATATAACTGTAATAGGCTATGTTACATAATAAATGATTTATGGAATATGAGATTCATGGGGTATAATAGGAATCTAATAAGTTTTTGTTGATTACAAGTTATGACGGCAACAGAAACCACTGTCTATCCTAGAATATTTGGTCCTTTTTTAGCTCTTTCCTCTAATAAAAGAACATCACCTAGATATTTTAATAATAAATATGATAACATAGAACTCTAGCTTGTTTGTAAACTGAAGTGTAAGTGAGAGAAGGGGCAACTATTCATGTCCCAGTGATAAGATAAAAAAAAAAATATGTAGACTGTCCCTTATTTCAAATTATCCCATTCTTTTCCCCCAAAAATCCCATTGCCTTTACGTACCTTTCAGTGATTTGTAACCTTTGGATCAATTCTCACCTTAGATTCAGTGCGAAAGTGAGTCCAAAATGTTGTAATGTTAACTTTATAATCAGTTTTTAGGAATCTGACTATGCTGTATATGCAATACTTACATAAATTTAAAATAAACGATATTTAAAATTTTTGTATCATTAATCTAAATAGGAATACCATTACGCAGTATAGCATACTTCAAGACCCAGTTTTAATGCCCCTTTCTTTGTAAAGTCTTACCTGATTACTCTATCGTGAATCAATATCATCTTCCTCTTAGCTTCTTTAGTATGAAGTTCCTGGAGAAATGATGAAATACGTTTCTTCTCATTTGTGGTGGTGGTGATTAAGAATGTAGAATGGGTTATATAATACACTACATGAGCCAGGTTTTGTTTGTGTCAGTTGATTAAAGGCTTTTCTTTGTATCCAGGAAAGGTTCAGTATGTATGCATGGGAGAATAGATCAAGAAGGGGGGTGATGGTGGTTAAAAACAAAACTCCCAAACCCTCCCCTCCAGAATGATATAGGAAATTTCAGTTAGGCAAAAGAGAGATTGCATTTCTGTGAAAACCCTCATTCTTTACTAAAGCTGTACCAAGTCACAGATAGTTACAGGTAATCTACTATTTATTGAATCCACAATGTTATTATGGTAAGATAATTAACCTCATTAAATTAAATTTTGAACAGATTTTCCAGTAGTACTTAGTAAAATAATTTTAACTTGATAGAACATCTTTTCCTTAACAAGTCTTTATTCTGAGCCTGAAGCAATTTATTTACTCCTGAACTGGCTATAATTTCATGCTTATTCATAATCTACTTTGGTCAGTTCACTTGATTGGAATTTTATTTGAATTAGATAATTCTGTCTGCCTATGATGTAGGAGTTGGAGGAGGTGATGAAGATCATCTTATCCTATCAGCCACTGAGAAAATTGAATCCTAGGGAAAATGTGACTTAACCAGCCTTTGAGATGTCTTGCTGATATCCAGATTTCTTATGTTTATACAATTTCTTTAACCTGTCAGTATAATAAATCTATTTAAAAAAGAAAGTAGGGCTATTCTGACATCCTATTTTCTCTTTTCTTAAATTTTGTCATAAAATTTTCCTGCAATTGTTATCCAGGTCACCAAAGACTAGTTTGTAGAATCCATTATCCCAATTTTCAGAAGTGGAACATTTCCCCATAGTCCCATTGCATTTGTGCTGCTTTCCACTTACTTGAACTTAAAAATAGTCTTTCAAAAAAAGCTGAACTATAAAGCAAGGAAGAGTTTAAAAATACTTCTACAATATATGTAAAATGAGAGACTTTTTTTTGGTTGAGATCAAACATAAGTGACACCGAGGAATGCTGGAAAACTGCCATGTGTTCTGTTCATTGAGCATACTTAGAATCTGTAAATCATTGAGGAGTTGTATTCAGAATGCCTAGAAATTATTAACATTCTCTGTTTATACAACATTTTGCCATTAACAAGTAGCAACATAATTAATCCCTTATTGTATTGCTTATAAATTATAGGAGGAAATCTTACTGGAGATAATAGTTGAGAATGAACATTTTCTACCACAACTTCTCCATTCCTATGTATGATAGGACATTTATCCATTTGAATCATTTAAGTTTATTTAAAGTAACCCTGAGAAATCTATAGAATTCAGTTACTTTCTTTCTAATCCTACGTACTAAGATTTTTTCTATATCATAAAATGAAAATATACTTATTTTTCATCTCAGGTTTAATATTCGCTTAAATTTCATGTTTAGTCTGAAAGATTACATTTTTCTATTGGATTTTCTTCTTTGAAAAACATTTTGTCTATTACACTCGTTGTTTTTCTTATTCTTCAGCTTATCCACAACTACCCAACTTTGTATGGTTATTTAAGTGATGATTTCCATCTTCTAGATTTTGTGGATATCTTAGAAAAATTCAGTTAACATTATGAGTTTTGCAAAATTGAATTAACCCTTAGTCCATATGTTTATTTTCTGATGTTTTTCAGTTACAGAATTGTCTACGGCACTGCTGTTTTCTTCTCTTAAAAATTAAATCTTCATTTTTATGTGGGGGTTTTCCCTCAGGAAATTAGACATCAAAATTCTGGAAAGTTACAATTGTAGTATGGATTAAGGATGTTTTCCAGGGATCTGAAGGTGAGGCTGTAGGTCAGACAATGGTGGTAACCCTGAAGGAACTAGATTTCACGTCCTGTTATTTTAAAACTTTTAAGGAAATGCAGAAAGAGGAAATGTTCAGACTCTGTGACATCATTGATGCTATTTTTGCTTTCTGAGGTTCAAAGACTTTACAATGCAGGGATGAGAAAAACGTATACAAAAATGGAAGCATTCATCTTTGCTTTACAGGATGGTGTGGATAGCAGGAAGAAAATAAGAGAACATCTGACTATGTATGTTGCTACATTTATCTATATACATAATAATGTATACAGCACCATTAATGAAAGAAAAAAAGTAGTTTAATGTTGTATGTGTTAAAACAAGCCTATATTTTAAAGCATTTTCAGAGTACTACAAAAACAGGCATCCTGAAAGTAGGGGTACTGAAGAATATCATTAATTTTTTTGAAAAGTAAATGCTTTATTTGAAATCTCTACCTTTATTATCAGAGTAATGAAGTACAGTTGTTTATTCTGTAAAACATCAATTTTTTTGTTTGTTTCTGAGCTCCTTAGTAGCATACCATGATTTTGTACCTATTTCACATAAAATATAAAACTATGTAACTGGATTATAAAAATTAGGAATGGCAGTATCTTTTTTGTATTCAGAGGAAAGGAAAAACACACTTAGCTTTCATCTTGGCTAACAACCTGGGATTTTAACTGTAACAACCAATGACTTTTATCATGGGAAACATTCCTCCTGCTGTCTTCCTCCCCCCTTATTTCCCCCAAGAATTTTACTTTAATGTGTAGGATGTGATAGAAATGAAGAATGCTTAACTCCTCCATCACCAGAGTGAGCAAAAATTTAGTGATTGAAATTAAATTTTTTATTTCAAGGATGCTGTATATATTCCTTTTATTGTACCCTTGTGGATAAAAAAAGGCAATGAAACAATGTTCTGTGATTGTGAAATGTGTAGATCTCTCCTTATTTGGGAACATCAGTTGATCAATTGATGTAGCATTATTTCATTACAGATAATGGACAGAGCACTAGGTATGGTGTTAGAAAACTTGAATTCTTCTGTTCATTGCCAGGGTAGTTATCAATAAACATTTATTAGGTATCTGCCTATCTGAGTGATTTCTAAGTTTTAGTTGTAAGAATAAAATGCAAATAATTTAGAATAAACATGCTATAGAATACTCTTTTTAAAGAGTACTTTATATAGTCCACACTACATACTCATTTGTTATGTTTTGTAATCTCTGAATGAGAAATTCTCTCTTTTTAAAAAGCAATATTCAAACATCACTTATCTCTACATTTGAGCAGTTTCTTTCACCAAAAGTACAGACTCTTTATCTTGAAGTAATGGAGAAAAGTGATTGGCTCAGATGCTGGAAAATTCTACGTCTTGTACAAATATGCAGAAATATCAAAAAATTCTCTGCCCAACTAAAAAGCTGATCTTTAAGATTATTCCAGATTTAAATTTGTGATTCTTTGATCCTTTTCTTTTCTTTTTTTTTTTTTTCACTTTTTTTACTGAGGCAATTGGGGTTAAGTGACTTGCCCAAGGTCACACAGCTAGGATGTGCTAAGTGTCTGAGGTCAGATTTGAACTCAGGTCTTCCTGACTTCAGGGCTATCCACTGTGCCACCTAGCTGCCCCTGATCCTTTTCTTTTTATGCCACAGTAATTTTCTGATATTTCACCATCCTCCCTCCATTGAGGATTCTGTTTTAACAAAAGTTACAATTGGAATTTGGGTAATTCATTCAGTATGCTTTCTTATGAATACAAGTTTTGGACTTTTTATTATCATTGGCTTCAAAAATAATGATACCATTCTAATATTGTACACACTTAAAGAATTCAAGAAATTCAAGAAAATTCAAAATTAGACAAAATGTTAGCTTAGTTTCTCAATCAATCTTGAGATTCTGTAAGACCTTAAGGTTCTGGGGGCTTATTGGACTTGAATATCATTTGTAAAATGTCTTAAATTTGAACATAAGCTTAAAATAATTAGTTTTTAAAGCATTTTCATAATAGTGAAATGTTTGCTAGAAGTGTTACGTTTTTTGGTAGGTAGAGTTAAGATTTTCATTGGCCTTGTGGAGCAAAAGAATACATTCATGATTACAAAGTATTATTTGATTAACATTGATGATATAATTGTGTAATGGTCTCTTTTTAATTAGTAGTTGATAGACATTGTACATGATTTGAAACCTAGAATAAATTAAGACTCGAAAGTATAAAAGAAATCATTGCCTGAACACCAATAAATAGGGGTGGGGGATATGGAGCAGATGTGGTTTCACACTCTGGCTTTATTGCCTTTGATATGAAAAGCCCACAAATGTGCTGGAACTATTAATAGCCTGCTTTGGTCTGTTGTATTATTTTAATTTTAGCACATTGTGTATATGTGTGTCATGTTTTTTAATTGCATGTAAGTGCCTTGCCATGGTATTTCAATTCCTGTAATTTTTCTGGTTGCTATTCTATTTGGTTTCCTCAAATTTCAAATCTCTCTCTTAACATATAACCAGTCACAGTAATGATCATAGCTGTTGATTTCTCTGCAAAGCTCATCAACTTCAGGAAGATGCACAGCATTTGATAAGAATCTCTGGGCATGGTCTAATTTTGCAAAACCTTTTAGTCCTTAAAAAGGAATTGGTTCATTTGGGTTCCTTCAGAATTTAACATAACATTGAGCTAAATTTAGTTGTCATGTGGAAATTACTGCCGAACACATCACCCATATAGAATGAATGAGCATATTCCAAAAGAAAAAAAAGTGTGTAAAGAAAAAATGAGGGAAGTGATAAAAGGAATTTATAAAAACCCCAATCTTAGTAAGCCATTTTAGAGTAATATTAAGAACTATAACAAACATATACCCAGTAAAAGATTAAGAAAATACATTGAGTTAGCTTCTTTATTTTGATGAGAAAAATAAGTTTTTATCTCATAAGTTCTTTCATTAAGAAGAACAATACAATTTCAAATACTTGGGATAGTATTTTCCTCAATTTAATACTAATTCCTATATTTTCTTTTATGGGTCTGGGGATCATAGGATATGACAGCCCGTGACTTGTTACAGCAGAGATATACTCTTCCCAATGGAGATACTGCTTGGAGATCTTCTCCACTTGTTACTGCTGCTCTAGAAGGAAAGCTTGTTCTCTTGGATGGCATTCATCGTGTTAATGCTGGTACACTGGCTGTACTGCAAAGGTTAGTAAGGGTTACAAAAAATATGTCTAAAAATTGATGTAGAAGTTTCCTCTTTGCTTTTGGGGAAAAATGTTAAAAGATGCTAAGATTTTTTTTCATGCACATGCAAATCACACACACATATTTCTATGTCTATTTTGATATATTATATATAGTACATATATACATATATGTGTGTGTGTTTGTGTGTTTGAAGGGGATATAACAAGTAATTTAAGCTTCAGGTAAACATCTTCCACTTAAGAAAAAAGGATGGAGGTGGAGGAAACCCCTAATCATGTTAAGTTCTGTTTTTTAAAGCTACAAAACAAAATAAAGCCTCAAAAGTTATTAAATTTGGAGTTTTCTTACTCTAAGACACAATTTCATTTTACATAGAAGCCTTGTGAGGCACAGGTCAAAAATTTATTCATTTTTCTTGCTTTTTTAAAACTTGAAAGTATGATATACCCAGATAAAAATAAGTAAACATTTGTCAGAATGTGTTATAAATAATAACTATGATGTTATTTTAGAATATTAAGATAAGTTGTATATGAAATTAAGTATTTTCCTTATTTTTACTTTAGAAAAGAAACCCTGACTTCCTTCTTTGAAATTGTATTGTGAGAAGTAGAATCTCATTTTATAATTTTCATAGGGATCTAACTTTATCTCAAAGAGTTCAAATAGAATTACTTTCCCCCCATATTTCTTTGTTGCAGCTGTGGAGATAAATTAATAGAATTGAACTTTGATTATCTGGAAAATTATATTAACCAGAACACTCTGCCTTTCCTGCTAGACAGTGAACATGTTTGAGAGGCTAAAACACTACAAAACACATGCAATATTTAAATTGCAATTGTATTGCAAGTATTAAATTACAAGTACTAATCCTGATTAATTTTAAGTATATTTTCATACTCTTAAATGTTAGAAAAGATAGAAGTGGCCATAAAATCAGAAACATGCCCTGTTCACCTATTATAGACATTATATACAAATAACACCTCCTCCTCAATAAATTCTTCACCTACCCCACCCCTCGTCAATAGAAAAATCTGATTCACTTCCACAAGTGACATCTTGAAAGTTTTTTTTTTTCCCCTGTTAATTCAGCTGAGCAATGAATGAAGTAAACATTAGCCAAAGTAGAGGGCCCATGGCCTAGGAAATGTTTGGAGTAGCTCTAAAATAGTCAACAGGGACTTTGAAGCAGTATGTTGCCTAATGGTATCAGAGCAGAATTAAAGGGGAGAGCCTGGAAACAATATTTTTTTAAATTTTATTTTATTTGCATAACATATGTGTGGGTAATTCTTCAACAATAACCCTTACATAGCTTTCCGTTACAAATTTTCCCCCCAACTTCCCCACCCCTCCCCTAGATGGCAGGATATCCACTACATGTTAATTATGTTAAAATATTGGCAAATCGAATATATGTATACATATTTCCAAACTTGTCATTGTTGTGCAAGAAAAATCTTATCTACACAAACGATATATCAGATAAAGGAAACACAATGTAAGCAAACATCAATCAAGGAGTATGAGAATGTTATGTTGTGATCCACGTTTTACATCCCTCTCCCTGGGTGTATATGGCTTTCTTCAGTGAACAATTGGAGGTGGTTTGAAACATATCATTGTTGAAGAGAGCCATGTCCATCAGAATTGATCGTCATATAGTACTGTTATTGCCGTGTATAATGATCTCCTGGTTCTGCTCATTTCAGTCAGCATCAGTTCATGTAAGTCTCTCCAGGCCTCCCTGAAATCATCTTGCTGGTCATTTCTTACAGAACAATAATATTCCATAATATTCATATACCATAATTTATTCAGCCATTCTCCAATTGAAGGGCATCTATTCAATTCTGGAAACAATTTTTCATGAGGGATAATAATGCCCACTCATTAATTGTGAGACTGAAATGAGATCATATATGTAGAAGCATCATCAAGAACTATGCAGTGGCACAGAATACTCCTAATAAGAGCAAAGTGAGCCATCCTGCCCCTTTTTAAAAGGTACAGCCAGCAACACTCAATCTTCATGATCTGTGTTCTTTAACATTAAAGCCAGAAGATCAATTAGCAGTTGCTGTAGCAGAGATATCTACAATCAATCTATCTACATTCTTAGTTCCAGTAGCCAGTAGATTTTTTTTAATAGAAGTATATACTGTTTAAGAATCTTAGTGATCATTTCATTCAACCCTTTCATTATATACAAGAGAAAATGGAGGGCCCCAGAAGACACTTATCTGTAGTTATATAGCCAGTATTTGAGCAAAATCACAACTTTGGTATTCTTACTTCTAGCTAGTACCAAAACCCCCAGGTGTTTTGTTTTGTTTTTTTTTTTTTTCCCCAAAGCAAGGGATTTACCCACTCTTTCCCACTGTTAACACAGGGATTATAAATGAAGTAATCGATGGCTAATAACTCAATAATTTAATTCTTTCTTTTTTCCCTGTTAATACCAATAGATTAATCCATGATAGAGAACTGACTTTATATGATGGCACAAGGTTGCTGAGGGAGGACAGGTACCAGCAGTTAAAAGAGGAACTGCAGTTGTCTGATGAGCAACTAAAAAAGAGGTAATTTGGGGGACCTTTTATTTTGTTTGTTATTCAATGTGTTGAGAATTCAAATTGACTTTGTGTTTAATTCAGTGTGTTCTTTTTTGTTAGGGTTAATATCATTTAAATTTTTAAAATTTAATTAATTAAATTTATTTAATTAAATAACTGAATTTTGTTTGAACTCTTAAACGCAGTGATAATATCTTTGGATTTTTCATATGTAAATTATTTTTAAATTTCTTTGTTCTTACCTAGTAAAGGTGTTGAATAATTATATAGCTTTATATTCTTTATAATAAATCATTTATAAATACATATACTACTCTAAGTGTTATATAAAGTTTGGAAAAAAGGTTCCTTTACAACAATCCAATGAAGTAGATAGGTTAGCTGTTCTTCTCCCCATTTTACATCTAAGGAAAATGAGTGTCTTAAAAGTTAATTGCCATTGATTTTATACTTTATAGCTAACTGAGGTAAAATGTAAATCTAGTTCCTCGAAATATAAGTCAAGGATTGTCTCTTATGATTTGCTGTCTTTCTTTTTTCTTTTTCTTTTATTAAAAGCTTTTTATTTACAGAACATATGAGTGATTTTTCTACATTGACCTTTGCGAAACTTTTTTTTTTCAAGCTTTTCCCTTCCTTCCCCCCACTCCTCACCCCTAGATGACAGGTAATCTAATACATGCTAAGTATGTAAAATTATATGACAAATCTAAATATATGTATACATATCTATACAGTTATCTTACTGCACAAGAAACATCAGATCTGTAAAGAGAGAAAAAAAAAAACCTAAGAAGGAAAACAAAATGCATGGAAATATTCACAGAAAGCATTAAAATGCTGTGTTGTGCTCTTGATTGATGTTTACATACATTGTGTTTCCTTTATCTGATATGTCTTTTGGGTAGATACGATTTTTCTTGCATAACAATGATAAGTTTGGAAATATGTATACATATATTCGATTTGCCAATATTTTAACATAATTAACATGTAGTGGATATCCTGCCATCTGGGGAGGGGTGGGGAGTTGAGGGGAAAATCTGTAACAGAAAGCTATGTAAGGGTTAATGTTGAAGAATTACCCATACATATGTTTTGCAAATAAAATAAAATTTATAAAAAAAAAATGCTGTGTTGTGGTTCACATTCAGTTCCCTCAGGCCTCTCTCTGGATGTACATGACTATCTTCATTGCTGAATAACTGGGAACTGGTTTGAAACATCTCTTTATTGAAGAGAGCCATGTCCATCAGAATTGATCATCATATAGTCTTGTTGTTGCCGTGTATAATGATCTCCTGGTTCTGCTCATTTCACTCAGCATCAGTTCATGCAAGTCCCTCCAGGCCTCTCTGAAATCGTCCTGCTGGTCGTTTCTTACAGAGCAATAATATTCCATAACATTCATATACCATAATTTATTCAGCCATTCTCCAATTGATCGGCATCCCTTCAGTTTCCAGTTTCTAGCCACTACAAAAAGGGCTGCCACAAACTTTTTTTGCACATGTGGGGCCCTTTCCTTCCTTTAAGATTTCTTTGGGATATAGGCCCAGTAGAAACACTGCTGGGTCAAATGGTATCTTGCTATCTTTCTTATAAGTAAAATCAATCAACAAGATTTATTAAGCACTTTTATGTACCCAATATTGTGCCAGGTGCTGAGAATTTCTCCTCTCCCCCCAAAAAAGCAAAATATTTTCCCCTTCCCCCCTGCCCACAAGAAGGTTACATTATAATGGAGGAAACAGCATTCTTTGTAAGTTGGTATATAAAAAATAAGCACAAAATAGATGAAAGATAGGCTTAGAGGGACAGGCCAGGAAAGGCATAGGAGATTATGCTTGAGTTGCTTCATTAAGAAACAGATTCTCAGAATCATGCTTAAGGAAGGGGAAAACATGCTAATCACTACAAAAACATGGAAACTAAAGACAGAGTTGTTGGAGGAACAGCAAATAGGCCAGTATAGCTAGATTTTTGAATATGTATTTGGAAGTAATGTGGGAAAAAAAAACCCAAAATTAGGAAAGGGCCATGTTATGAAGAGTTTTAAGTGCTGGAAGAGTTTATATTTAATCCTATAGGTAACAGGTAGCTATTAACAGTCATTGAGAAACAGGGTGACATGTCAAGCCTATGCTTTAAGAGGGTCACTTTGGTAATTGTGTAGAAATTGATTTAGAAGAAAGGGATACTTGAGGCAAGGAGTTCAATTAGAAAGTTACTGCAGTGGTCCATATGAGAAATAAAATTCTCAACAAGAGAATTGGCAGTGTCAGTGAAGAGACTGGGGTGTATAATACAGTCTTTACAACTGTTTGAGACGTACAGTGTGAACATGAAAAGAGAGTTGAAGATAATACCAACTTTTTTTTTCATTTTATTAAAGCTTTTTATTTGCAAAACATATGTATGGGTAATTTTTCAACATTGACCCTTGCAAAGCCTTCTGTTCCAAATTTTTCTCTCCTTCCCCCACTCTCTCCCCTAGATGGCAGGAAGTCTACTACATGTTAATTATGTTAAAATACTTGGCAAATCGAATATATGTATACATATTTTTACAGTTATCTTGTTGTGCAAGAAAAGTCGGATCTACAAGGAAAAAAAAACCTGAGAAAGGAAATACAATGCAAGCAAACATCAATAGAGAGCATGAAAATGTTATGTTGTGGTCCACATTTCATATCCGTCTCTCTGTATGTATATGGCTTTCTTCACTGAACAGTTGGAACTGGTTTGAAATATTTCATTGTTGAAGAAAACCATGTCCTTCAGAATTGATCATCATATAGTCTTGTTGCCGTGTATAATGATCTCCTGGTTCTGCTTATTTCACTCAGCATCAGTTCATGCAAGTCTCTCCAGGCCTCTCTGAAATCATCCTGCTGGTCATTTCTTACAGAACAATAATATTCCATAATATTCATATACCATAATTTATTCAGCCACTTTCCAATTGATGGGCATCTATTCAGTTTCCAGTTTCTAGCCACTATAAAAAGGGCTGCCATAAACATTCTTTAATACCAACTTTTTAAACCTACATAAAGAAAGTGTCTAGAAATAGGGGAAGAAGTTTAGAAAAGAAGTAGAAAGATAATGAGCTCTGAATTTGATATTTTGCATTTGAGGAATCTATGAGATATATGGGTTGAAATATCTAATACACAATTGACCATGCATTAGTAAAGTTCACTAGGTATTGAAATGTTAATTTAATCCATAGGAGCTGTAAGCACCCTGATTGCAGAATATTAGAAGAGAGTTCAGTGAAGGGAAGCAAAGGCAGCCTGTGTAAATTTCTTTTTCCAGGAGTTTTCCTGAGAAAAGGAGGAAAGCTATAGAGGACAATAGCTGGTCTGCATAGTAGGCTCTTTTGATGTTTTGTTTGTTTGTTTTTAACAATGGTATTTGCTTGTGTTTGTAGATACCATGAAGGAATTGTTGACAGGAAGAGATCAGAGTTGAGAGAGTGGTGAATTAATGTATTGGAAAAGAAGGGAGGGGATAAGATCAAAGGTATCTGAGAGAAGTTGACTCAGGTAAATACTAGTAGTACCTCTATCAGAATCTTGAGTGAAAGAAGAGATAATAGGGAATGGCATTAGACATATGAAATGAGGAGGGAAGGAGGATCTCTTGTTGGATTACTTCAAATTTTGGCAAGGTATAAGGTGATGTCCTTAGCTAAGAAGGGAGAATTGGTGGTAAGGGAAGCCTAAAAAGACAAAGGGAGGTTTGGAACAGCTGTTAAGGGGAGTGATAGAGGAAATCAATTAGAAAGTTAATAGTAGGGTTGCATTGCTTGAGTGAGGAACCCACTGAGTAACATGAATTTGTAGTTGACCCAGTCAATACAGTTTCAGTTTCCTTTACTTGTGTGTAGTAGCATGTATATAGCAGTGAAGATTGATAGTGGAAGTAATGTGAGGTTGGCTTTTGTAAAGGTATGATCAGCAGTAAGAGAGGGGAACAAGGAATTTACAAATAGAGCATATTGTAGTTCACTAGAGGGTTCAGGTTGGGAAAAGAGAATATAACCAGAGTTAAGGGTGATGGCCTTGGTAACACTGAGGAATGAGAGTTTGGAGAATATGATGAAGACAAAAAGTACATTTAGGAGGAATGTGGCATAGAGAAAGATGGAAATATAGAAGATCATATTTGAATAAAGGAAATTTAGAATTTTCAAATATAGAAAGTAAAAACTTGAGGATCCTTCCTGGCAGAACCAAGGGAATGGTCCTTCCATTGTATAGCAGAAGTGGAATGAGGGAATAAGTCTACAAATGGAGTCCAGAAGATGGAGAAATTGGGATATTAAGATATGTGAAGGAACATTGATATATATGTTGAAATTCTCTGGAATGAGGGCATGAATTAGGGGTGGAGATGAAGACTGAATGACACCGAACTCGAGAGGAAGAACATCCTAGTGATTGGTATTTTAATGACTAAGAATTTGGGAAGGGGTTTAGGAGAGAGGAATCGAGGATTACTCTGTGTTTGCAAATCAGGGTGAGTGGAGGAAAGAGTGTCATATTATCAAAACTAGAAAAATTTCAAGGAGGAGTGATTTTAGAGAAGAAAATAATGAACTCCATTTGGAGAATCCTGAGTTTGAGAAAACAATGAACAATGAGAATTCATGAGTCCAATAATGTAATTCATGTATGAACAATTCCCAACCTTTTCTCTCCTTCCTTACATTAATTTCACATTAATCTATATACTTTATTCTACTCCTGTTAATCTGCACATTTCTACATACAAAACAAAAGCAGTCCCTTATTAAGTTTATTGAAATTAGTCTTTGATGTTGGCTCTTACATGTCAGATTTTCTATTGTGAGTTCATGTTTGCAACAAAATCATGAAAATCTGACAATTCAATAAATGCCCATTTTTTTCTTTCAATATCATACTTAATTTTGCTGGATAGATTTTCGGCTACAACCCTAGTTCTTTTGATTGTTGATATATGGTGTTCCAGGACCTGCAGTTTTTTTATTATAGCCACTGATAGGTCTTGTGTGACTCTAATTATAGCTCCAGCATATTTGAATTGTTTTTGATGTTGTGGCTTGTAAAATTTTCTCTTTAATCTGGGGGTTTCAAAATTTAGCAAAGATGCTCCCATATGTTTTCCTTGTAGGATCTCTTTCAGGTGGTGATCGGTGGATTTTCTGTTTCTGTTGTCCCCTCTTGTTCTATCATTTCAGGATAATTTTCTTTGATTTTTTAAAAAAACTATTGCATCAAGGTTCTTTTTTTGGTCATGGCTTTCAGGTAAAATACTATTTGCTTATTTATGACTAATTTAGACATTGAGAGAGATACAAATTTTAGATGAGTGTCTGCCTTCCTGGTGCTTGCAATCAAATGGAGGAATACACTACACATACAAATGATAATAGTAATAAATATGCCATCTAATACAAAACATAGTAAGTTATTATATACCATAGCTTTCAGGTAGTCCAGTTGTGAATGGTTTTCTCTTCTTGATCTGTTCTCTAGATCAGTTGTTTTTCTAATGATACATCTCACATTCTCATCTATTTTTTCATTCTTTCTCTTTTGTCTTATTGGTTCTTGGTCTCATAACTTCACTGGCATCCCCTTGTTTAATTCTAATTTTCAAAGTCATTTTCTTCCTTAAGACTCTGGGATCTCTTTTTCTAATTGGTTGACTTTCTTTTCATAATCTTGTTTTTCTTGGAATCTCTCCCATTTGATTTTTAAAGTGTTTTTTTTTTCAGTTCTTCTATGAATTCATATTGAGCAAGTAACCGTTTAAAATTATTCTTTGGGATACAAGTGACTTTTTAAATTTTAACATCCTCCTTTGAAGATAAACCCCAGTTTTTTCTATCTCCTGGTGACTTTGCTCCTTTACTGGCTTTTTATAAAAAGTTACTTGTTAGTGTGTTCATCTCTAGCTTAGGGTGGGAAACATGGTACCTTTGGCTTTATTTCAGTTCTGTCCTTTGACCTAGAACCCCAAACCAAGAACACCCTTCTTCAAGTGCCTGCAGCCAGCAGCTTCCATTCCCTACTGCTTCTATACTCACTGCTTCTATAAGCTGGTTCCTTCTAGCCCAGGGCCATGTCTCAGCAGAGTTTCCCATAATCTTCTCAGACTCAGATCCCTGTCTCCCCACACTGCCTGGGAAATGAAAGTTCCTATGTTTGGGACTGAAGCTATCTCCAAATCCACCTAGCCCCAGGGTTTATCACTTGATGTTTCACTCAGCTAGCTTACACTTCACAGTGGCCAAACCTTCTTTTCAGGGTCTTTCTTTGGATTTTTCTGGTTATCCCAGGAGGACCTCTCTTCTGCCTTGCTTATGTTCCTTCTTGTTGAGGTTGTGAAAGGGACCCCAAAAGGTTGGGGTCACAGACGTGTGTTGTGAGGTGTCTCAAAAGAATTTTCAGGCTTGAACCCATCTCCAAGTCAAGGGGCAAAGTTTTTTGTAAGTGTAATGCCAATTCAAATGGTCTAATTCCAAGAGAATTTAGCAAAGAAACAGAAGCAAGGAGACACATTTATCTAGTTCTTTGTTTTATAGATATGCTAATTGTATGGGCCAGAGGTAGAACTGAGGAGTGGTCTCTGGAATTTGGCTATTATTGAACAACAGATTATCTATCCATATGCATCTGATAGTAATGAACTGAGGAGTGGTCTAGTCACTGTTGTCTCAGAAATTTGATTTGTGGGACTATCATGAGGCCAGAAGATTTTAGAATTCTCATGTTGGATGTTGGGGGGCCTCAGTCACAGATTCCAAAGGCAGAGGACTTAAAATCACTGACTTATTGTTAGAACAGAAGCCCCTTAAGGTCAGGGGACCTTAGAATTATTGCATCACTCTGAGGCACAATTTTGTTTTGTTTGTGGGGGAATTTGAAGAACTTGGAATTTTTTGATCCACTTCACCATCTTCTTATTCCTCTTATAAAAAATTCTATGAATATGCTACTAACCTACTAGTTGCTTCTTGTATTCCACGTTCCATCTCCTAAATCCAAAGCCTTTGTATGATTTTCTCCCTTTGGGAAATATTCTTTCTTATTTGTGCTTTTTAGAATACCTAATTTCTTTCAAGGCTTGATTCAAGTACTACCTTCTCTGTAAAGACTTCTTCCTCCATTGTTAGTGCTACCTTGCATTTAATCATCTATTTACATGTTGTAATGCTTCCCCCACCCAGAAAAATATAAGATAAAAGACAGAGACTGTACACTATTTTATATTTGTGTCTCCAACACTCAATACAGTACACACAGTTTATGCATATTAGTAAATTAATAAAGGAGGAATTTAATTTACTGCCATATGACTTCCCAAAGGAGCTAAGCAAGAACTCAAAGTAGGTATATGTGCCAGCTCTTATTTGGAAGAGGGGAAGGATGTATTTCTTATAGATATCCTGGGAGGAATTAATATGAGAATGTTTTACTTCACATCCTTCTTTTGTGAATGAATGAAAAAAATATTTTTAATGATCACAAATAGTTTTAGAGATGGAAGCACCTGCAGGAACAGCTCCCCAGAATCACAGTGCAGGTTTGTCTTACATGTGATTCATATCATTGCCTTATTTTCACCTTATTTTGTCTCTTCAAAGTATTTCTCATGTAAATATAAAAGAAGCTTAATTCTGTTTATTCCTGGACATCTTTCCAGTAGTTAGTTAGAAATAAATGTCATATATATAATTTTTTTCTTTTTATTTATTTATTTATTTTATTATTACAGCTTTTTATTTACAAACATATGCATAGGTAATTTTTCGACATTGACCCTTGCAAAGCTTTCTGTTTCAAATTTTTCCCTCCTTCCCCCCACCCCCTCTCCTAGATGACAGGAAGTGTAATACATGTTTTTTGTTTTTGTTTTTTTTTTTTAATTAATACTTTTTATTTGCAAAACATATGTATGGGTAATTCCTAAACATTAACCCTTACAAAGCTTTCTGTTACAAAATTTTCCCCCTACTCCCCACCCCTCCCCTAGATGGCAGCATATCCACTACATGATAATTATGTTAGAATACTTTAGAAATCAAATATATGTATAATTATTGCATCATGTTTTGTGCAGGAGAAATCGTATCTAAGAGAAAGAATAATCTGATAAAGGAAATACAATGCAAGCAAACCTCAATAGAGAACATGAAAATGTTATGTTGTGGTCCACATTTCACATCCCTCTCTCTGGGTGTATATGGCTCTCTTCACCGAACAATTGGAACTGGTTTGAAGCACTTCATTGTTGAAGAGAGTCATGTCCATTAGAACTGATCCTCATATAGTATTGTTGTTGCCGTGAATAATAATCTCCTGGTTCTGCTTACTTCACTGAGCATTAGTTCATGCAAGTCTCTCCAGGCCTCTCTGAAATCGTCCTGCTGATTGTTTCTTATAGAACAATAATATTCCATAGCATTCATATACCATAATTTATTCAGCCACTCTCCAATTGATGGGCATCCATTCAGTTTCCAGTTTCTATCCACTACAAAAAGGGCTGCCACAAACATTCTTGCACATGTGGGGCCCTTTCCTTCTTTTATGATTTCTTTGGAGTTTAAGCCCAATAGAAACACTGCTGGGTCAAAGGGTATGCATAGTTTGATAACTTTTTGAGCATAGTTCCAAATTGCTCTCCAGAATGGCTGGATCCGTTCACAGTTCCACCAACAATGCATCAGTATCCCGGTCTTCCCACATCCCCTCCAACATTCATCTTTATCTTTTCCTGTCATTTTAGCCAATCTGACAGGTGTGTAGTGGTACCTCAGAGTTGTCTTAATTTGCATTTCTCTGATCAATAGTGATTTGGAGCACCTTTTCATATGATTATAAATAGTTTTAATTTCATCCTCTGAAAATTGTCTGTTCATATCCTTTGACCATTTATCAATTGGAGAATGGCTTGAATTCTTATAAATATGAGACAATTCTCTATATATCTTAGAGATGAGACCTTTATCAGAACCCTTAAGTGTAAAGATGATTTCCCAATTTGATACTTCTCTCCTAATCTTGTCTGCATTAGTTTTGTTTGTACAGAAACTTTTTAACTTAATATAATCAAAATTATCTAGCTGGTGTTCAATTAAGAGTTCCAGATCTTCTTTGGACATAAATTTATTCCATCTCCACAGGTCTGAGAGGTAAACTATCCTATGTTCCTAATACATGTTAATTATGTTAAAATACTTGACAAATCAAATATGTGTATACATATTTTTACAGTTATCTTGTTGTGCAAGAAAAGTGGAATCTACAGGGGGAAAAAAAAACCTGAGAAGGAAAACATAATGCAAGCAAACATCAATAGAGAGTGTGAAATTGCTATGCTGTGGTCCAGACTCAGATCCCACAAGCCTCTCTCTGGGTGTATATGGCTTTCTTTATCACTGAACAACTGGAACTGGTTTGAAACATCTCATTGTTGAAGAGAACCATGTCCTTTAGAATTGATCATCATATAGTCTTGTTGTTGCCGTGTATAATGATCTCCTGGTTCTGCTCGTTTCACTCAGTATCAGTTCATGCAAGTCTCTCCAGGCCTCTCTGAAATCGTCCTGCTGGTCGTTTCTCATGGAACAGTAATATTCCATAGCATTCATATACCATAATTTATTCAGCCATTCTCCAACTGATGGGCATCCAGTTTCTAGCCACTACAAAAAGGGCTGCCACAGACATTCTTACACATGTGGGGCCCTTTCCTTCCTTTAAGATCTCTTTGGGATATAAGCCCAATAGAAACACTGCTGGGTCAAAGGGTATGCACAGTTTGATAACTTTTTGAGCATAGTTACAAATTGCTCTCCAGAATGGTTGGATCTGTTCACAGTTCCACCAACAAATACGTATTGTTTTTTTTAACAATATCTCTTTGTATGCCTATCTGACTTGAATAGCTTCACAGAGTTTATTGGTAGTTACCAATCATTCAACAAGTATTTACCAAGCACCCACTATATGTCAGGCACTATGCTAAGTGCTAAGTATGCAAGTATAGAAAGAGAGAGAGAGAGGGAGAGAGAGAGAAACAATCCCTGCTCTCAAAGCTCTTACACACTAACTTGAAGATACGAGGTACGTATGAAATACAGAAGCAAACATATGCATATATTTATTATTTCGCACCTACCTTTGAGTTTTTCCACCATGCCTCAAGTCTGGCCTATTACATTTAATACTTTCTATCTGTGTGATCCTGGGCAAGTCACTTGATTCCAAATGCCTCAGCCAAAAAAAAAAAATAAAGGATATTGTCCACTAAACTCAGACCATTTTCTAATGATGTTCCCTTCCTGTTTTGTTTTTAATTAGTCCCTCAGAATGAAACCCACAAAATTATAATAATTTATAATTCAAAATTTAAAATTTTAACATTACTCACAAAAACAAAATAAAATAAAAATCCCAATTGAAAAGGAATAGATAAACTTAAATTTATGTTTCATCTGTGGAAAGATAAACAATTAGCTCATAAATTTTTTGCCTTTGATCTGTTAGATAGGACAGAGTTCATTTATAAAGCTTTGTATTGGTGCTGATTGCTAAAATCCAGAAACGTGGATCAGGTCAGCCAATATTGGCAGAATTATAAGAAGGTGGTGATATGCTATGACATCAAGGACCCCAGTTCTACCACTGCTGCCATCCCTGTAAGACCTAGAAATATACCAGTTTGAAAGCAAATACATAAGCTAAATCACTTGTAGATTCCTCCACATAGAACACCCTCCCTTCTCCCTCTCCCTAATCCTGTGGAGATCTTGAGAGAGATAGATCTGGGTAGCTAGAAATTACATAATAATGCATTACTGGGAGATAGGAAGGGATCTGCTTCATCCTGGTAGAAGTCAGGCCCAGGGAGCTCAAAGAAGAGAAGATTTCTATACATTTCTCATGAAAATGAAATGGAAATGTAGTTACCAAGGGAAACATTGAAAAGGACAGAAACTTATTTTATTGAAAGGAAATATATGAGTTAAAATGTTTACATGTTAACTGAGTGAAAAGAGAAATGTCTTCTAAGAACCCTAATATTTCTTAAAGATCATAGGGAAACATAAGAATGGCAGAAGTCCTATGGGTGTTTTTGTTGTGTTTTAATGGTCTAAAGAGAAGACAAAAATGGGAGAGATGATGGCTGTACTGGTGGGAAAAGGAGAAGGAAAGGCAGGGAAATCCTTCATAAATAATAGAGATACATAAAATGAAGATTATATGATTGTAGAAGAAAATATCAGGGAAATGAACATCCTATAAATCTCACTTTCATTTGAATGCCCCGAAAAGGAAAATTGAATACAGTCATAAACACCAATACTTAAATACACTGAGAGATTTTGGTATAGAAATGCATGAATTCAAAAAGGATACAGGTGAGGAAAGAGAGAAAGGAAAAGAGAAGAGTCTAAGGGAGTATTGGATTGGCAAGGTAATAATTGTAATAAAAATAAACTCAAGTTTTGGAGAGAGGAATATGAGTGAGGTGAAAAGGAAAGGAAGAAGAAAGAAAAACTTGTAATCATGAGCCAGGATAAAATAAAAAAAAAAAAAGAAAGAAAAAGAAAAGAAAACCTGGCAGAGAAGAAACAAGCTGTTTAATTTATAAATCACAAGTATTTGTGAAAAAATATCTTTTTTTTTTTTTTTTTTTCTGAGGCAATTGGGGTTAAGTGATTTGCCCAGGGTCACACAGCTAGGAAGTGTTAAGTGTCTGAGGCCACATTTGAACTCAGGTCTTCCTGACTTCAGGGCTGGTACTCTGTCCACTGCGCCACCTAGCTGCTCCCTTTTATAATATCTTATTTGTGAAGAAAAGTAGATGAGAGCAAAGAAGAAAAAATACAAGAGGATAGGATGTAGAAAAGTATATATTTAACCATGGTAACTATGAACACTCCTAAAGTGGAAGAGAGAGTGCTATTTAGCACTTTGAATTAGAAAACAATCAGACAATTTGTTGTTAATGAAAAACATACTTGAAAAAACAGGAATTCACATGAGTCAAAATGAGAAGCTGGAACAACATATATGATGCTTAAGTTGAAGTCAAAAAGGTATGACTGCAATTCTTATTTCATATAATGCTATAGTGAATGTAGACATGATAAAAAGAGATGGTGAAAGAAATTGCATTAGGCTTCAGTGCCCCATAAGTAATGAATCAATAGCAAATACTTAATATAAAATAAAGCAGCTAGGTGGTATATTAGAGAGTCAGGGTTAAATTCAGGCTCGCCTTCCCAAAGATATCAAAGATAGCCTCAGACACATACCAGCTATATGACCATGGACAAATCATTTAACCTTGCATGCCTCATTTTCATCATCTGGTATTAAAAAAAAAAAGCTATAAAACAGGGTCATGAAGGTTCAGACATGATTGAAACAACTGAACAACAGCCACCTAATAATAGCATTTCATATAAATACTTGTAGGAAAATAATTGTGTGTGTGTGTGTGAGTGTGTGTGTGTGTGTGTGTGTGAGAGAGAGAGAGAGAGAGAGTGTGAAAATATAACAAAAGGGGACCATAATATGCCAGTTCCATTCCCAGATAAAAAAATTGAGACAGACAGTAAAATTATAGAATATAAAATAAATGCACACAAGTCATTAATATTCTTATAAGTCACAAATCAAATTCAGCAAGAAGGGCTAGAAAGAGAAATTTCATTCTAAATAAATATAAAAGATATAAAATATATGTAAGTATACCTATGAAGATGCACTCAAGTAACTATAAGAGTCTTATTATAATGTAATCTTTACAGAAATAAAGACAAACCTAAATAATGAAATATATTAATTGCTGTTGGATACATTGTGCCATTATAATAAAAATGACAATGGTACCTAAATTAATTTATCCATTCAGTTTTAAACCAAAGAAACTACCAAACAAATATCTCATAGAGCTGGGAAAATTAATAATGCTGTTCACATGGAGAAATAAAATGTCAAGAATCTTGTAGTGATGAAAAAAAAAGTGAGTTTAATGGTTTATGAGTACTAGATTTCAAACAATAATATTGGTAATGATTTTTGTTAATTTAGAGGTTAATCAGCTGGAATCACTGTAGAAATTGTGCATGCAAATGCAAACAATTACAATAATTTAGTATTTAGTAAACCCAGAGACTTTATTTACTGGGGGAGGGATTCATATTTTGACAAAACTACTTGGGAAAAGTGGCAGAAATTAGGTTTAGACGAATACTTCACACCACATTTCAGATATGCTCCAAATGGATACATAATCTACATATAAAAAGTCACACCATAGATGTGGCAGAAATTACTTTTTAACAGTGTGAATAGGAAAAGTCCTGATTAAAATGATAGGATAAAATGGAAGATTTTGATATAACATAAAGCTAAAACCTTTTGAAACAAACAAATCAGATGCAGCTAAAATTAGAAGGGAAACAATAAGTAAGAGACAATCTTTATAGCAATTTTCTCTGATTATGGTCTTAATTTCCAAAGTACATAAGGAACTAATTCAGATAGAAAAGTTGTGATTATTTTCCTATGATCTTTTAAAAATGCTTGTCATCAGCACTGAAATAATTGATAACTTGATAGCCAAGATAAAAAAATGTGGCTTTTTGCCTTTTGATATATAATAAAACAACTATATCAGTTACCTTTTCTTTCCTTTTGTAAGGAGAATCCATGAGTCGTTACACTATTTACTTGTACTTTCTTCTTCTGTTTCATTTTTGGCATTAATATCAAAGATTGATGTGATTGGGCTTTTCCAGCAATTTATTGACTCATTGCAGAACCAGGAGATCATTATACACGGCAACAACAGTACTATATGATGATCAATTCTGATGGACATGGCTCCCTTCAACAATGAAATGTTTCAAACCACTTCCAATTGTTCACTGAAGAAAGCCGTATACACCCAGAGAGAGGGATATGAATGTGGACCACAACATAACATTTTCATGCTCTATCGATGTTTGCTTGCATTGTGCTTCCTTTCTCAGATTTTTTTTCTTATAGATACAGTTTTTCTTGTACAACAGTGATAAGTGTGGAAATATGTATACATATATTCATTTTGTGAAGTATTTTAACATAATTAACACGTAGTGGATATCCTGCCGTCTAGGGGAGGGGTGGGGAGTAGGGGGGAAAAATTTGTAACAGAAAGCTTTGTAAGGGTTAATGTTGAAGAATTACCCATACATATGTTTTGCAAATAAAAAAAAAATATTGACTCATTGAATTTATACGTGGTCTAAAAATTTTGCCGTATTTGTTACTATTTTATTATTTTCACTCTAAAAGCACAAAAGAGATGCATTGAACTGATGATGCCTTCAAGAAGTTGTATAGCTGATTTAATAACTCCAAACTTATCATGGTATTGAAGTCCTAATTTTTTAATGTAACCATTTAACCATTATTTTCACATGGGAAAAACAACAGTCATCAAATAATTCAAAAAGAAGATTAGTGTTAGCAGTCTGTAATCTAGAATTAACCTCCAGTGACAAGTTTCATAGAATACCTGGATTAAAAGATGTCATGAGTGAAATGTGTGACAGGAAGGAAAGATGTACTGGTAACATGGCAAAGATAAGAGATGACTGGTGGATAGCCAGAGTGCTTCATTGGGTATGCTTGCATTGTAATTTAAAGTGAGGACTGCCAATACTTTGGGTGGACAGGACAGTAATAAAAGTTTTACAGGCTGTGCAGGCCAGAATTGGTTGCAGTACTGTCTTCATGGAGGGAACATGTAATTAATTTGAGTTTTTGTGTATTTTTAGTATTTTGTAGTAATTTGACTAGAATAACAGCAAATTTGTATAGTATTTTCATTCTTTACTCCTTTTTCTTGGCATAGCTGCAAAAATCAAATATTTCTACAGTTATTTAGGATTTTCAATAAAATTGTTCCTATTTCTATATTAATTCTGTATGTTTTGGTACTTTAATTTCAAGATGTTTAATGTTAGCATTAATAAAATTTTCCTTCCAATTTTTGACTTTATACTTGTGAGCAATATACAGAAAAAGTGATGGTTTTGTAAATTTATATTCTTCTGCTTGGTTAGTTATAATTATCTTAATCTTTTTTTGATCATCAAATACTCTATAAGGCTTGGCAGTTTTGCCTTGTTTTTGCTTGTGTATTTTTTTCCTCTTTTCTAATTGCTATGACTAGTATTTCTAATACTGTGTCAAAAAATAAGCAGTGAACCATGTGTGCTTTGCAACCTTGATTTTTTGGGGAGTATATCCCATATTTCTCTAGTGCATTTATTATTTATTATTCATTTTACAGAGATGCTTTTAATCAGAATGGATAGTAAGGAAAAGTTTTATTGTGCTTTTTAGTCATTTTAGTAGAAATAAATACTGTTTTTTGAAGACTTCTATACTTATATAACTAAGTCACTTTTATTGTTTTTGATAATATGATAAAGGGAATTTATTGTTTTCCTAAAATTAGATTATCCTTGAATTATTGGTATAAATCCAACTAGTTATAGTGAATATGTTAATTTTTGCCATTGCTTTTTTGCTAATGTTTTTGCATAAAATTTATTAGCGTTAGTGATTTATAGATTTTCCTCCTTGCTTTTTATCTTTCTGGCTTGGATGCCAGGAGCAGATTTGTCCAATAAAGGATTTGGAAAGTTATCTCCCTTCTTTATTTTTGAAAATAGTTTTTGTAGTATAGGAAATATTTGATCTTTAAATTTGTGGCAAAATCACTTTGTAAATTTTTCTGGACCATGAAATTTTTCTTTGGAGTTCATTTATTTGTGATATGATTTCTTTTTCCAAACGTAAGTTGTTTTGATTGTTTTTATTTTATGTTAATCTGACTATTTTTTTATTTTTAGAATTATCATTTTACTTATGTTACCAGAGAGTCTTGCCAAAAAATATGATTTCTGATCATTTTATTTCTTCATAAGAATTCTGCCTTCTGGGAATCCTCAGGCCAAGATGGCGGAGTGAAAAGGTGACTTTCTGCCTCTCCTCCGATCTTCTCTCAAATCAACAATAAAATAAGCCTCTGAACTGATCTTCAAGTCAACAAACTCAGAAATATTTGGACACGGCTCTCTGGAGAACTTCATATCAGGTTAGTCGGACTCGGACAGAGAGATAAATAGACGATCCCTGTGCAGGCCGGAAGTGAGGGTGGGACTCAGCTCAGCTCATCCTGGAAGAAATTCCAAACTCCAAA
>JAJPUD010005665.1:64820-84639 GCA_023553655.1 Myrmecobius fasciatus | reverse complement strand
ATGCATGGGTAATTTTTCATCATTGACCCTTGCAAAGCTTTCTGTTACAAATTTTTCCCTCTTTCCCCCCACCCCCTTCCCTAGATGTCAGGAAGTCTAAGACATGTTAATTATGTTAAAATACTTGACAAATCAAATATGTATATACATATTTATTATACAGTTATCTTGTTGTACAAGAAAAATCAGATATATGAGAAAAAAAATCTAAGAAGGAAAACAATGCAAGCAAACATCAATAGAGTGTGAAAATGCTATGTTGTGGTCCACCCTCAGATCTCATAGGACTCTCTCTGGGTGTATATGGCTTTCTTCATCACTATGACCTATATTTTTAACAGTAATAAATTAATCCTAAGTTTGGTGGTTTTAGACGTGACTTCTTCCTGCTAATAGATGAGTAAAATGATGAATTTTAGTTGGTTACCAGCTAAAATTATTTCCCTTTTTAATTTTCTCTTTCATATGCATCAGGTTTCAAATATACCTCAGGATTCAGTGGAGAAATTGTTATCTTTTACACACAAACTTCGGGAGACACAAGACCCAACAGTGAGTTTTATTTTTCATGCTGTGCCGCATTGCTGACCCAGTATTCTCCTTTTTTCCTTAAACATGTTTTTCTTTTATTTATTTTTATCCATTGTTATCCCTTGTGTCACTTTGTTCTATGTAAAATTTTTATTCCTTAGAGAATTTAATATTTCCAAGTAATTTCTTATGGGTGATAGTTTGGACTGTGGCTAACTGCGATTTCTCATTATTTCCACCATAGTTCCCATTTCTCATGGCTTTAAGATTTGGAAGTTATCCATAAAACTAGCAGGTTTTTGTGCTAAAGCATCTCATTCAAAGTCACTGTTTTGGTCAGGTGAAGTTAATAGAAAGAAAATGAAATAAAATCCTGTGGCATTTCAACAGGAGGAATCCTGGTTCTAAAAGCAGGGGTTCTTAATCAGGGGTCAGTAAACTTTTTTAAAAAAATATTTTGATGGTAATTGCATCAACATAATTGCTTTTCTTTGTAATCCTATGAATTTTATTTTATGCCTTCAAAGACATGATTTTGAGAATAGGTCCATAGATTTCTCTAGGCTGTCTGTGGAGTCCATGACCCCCCCCCCAAAAATTTATCAATTATTGTTATGAAAAAATCTAGTCCTTCATTTTGATATTTCCTGAGACTTAAACTCTATTTTTTTAATTAAAGCTTTTTATTTACAAAACATATGCATAGGTAATTTTTCAACATTGACCCTTGCAAATCTTTCTGTTACAAATTTTTCCCTCCTCCCTCCCACCCCCTCCCCTAGATGACAGGAAGTCTAATACATGTTAATTATGTTAAAATATTTGAGAGATCGAATATGTGTATATATATTTATATAGTTATCTTGCTGTACAGGGAAAAAAAAAAAAACCTGAGAAGGAAAACATAATGCAAGCAAACATCAATAAAGTGTGTGAAAATGCTATGTTGTGGTCCAGACTCAGATCCCACAAGCCTCTCCCTGGTTGTATATGGCTTTCTTCATCACTGAACAACTATAACTGGTTAGAAACATCTCATTATTGAAGAGAACCATGTCCTTCAGAATTGATCTTCATATACTCTTGTTGTTGCCGTGTATAATGATCCTGGTTCTGCTGATTTCACTCAGCAACAGTTCATGCCAGTCTCTCCAGTCCTCTCTGGAGGCTTAGACTCTTATGAAATGTCATCATTTATCTAGATTAGTTCCAAAAGAAGAGATTTTAGAAATGTGATTTTTTTTTCTTATTAAAGCTTTTTATTTGCAAAACATATGTATGGGTAATTCTTCAACATTGACCCTTACAAAGCTTTCTGTTACAAATTTTCCCCCCTAGTCCCCACCCCTCCCCTAGATGGCAGGAAATACACTACATGTTAGTTATATTAAAATACTTGACAAATGGAATATATGTATACATATTTCCACACTTATCATTGTTGTGCAAGAAAAATCATATCCACAAGAAAAAAATAATCTGAGAAAGGAAACCCAATGCAAGCAAACATCGATAGAGAGCATGAAAATGTTATGTTGTGGTCCACATTCATATCCCTCTCTCTGGGTGTATATGGCTTTCTTCACTGAACAATTGGAACTGGTTTGAAACATTTCTTTGTTGAAGAGAGCCATGTCCATCAGGATTGATCATCATATAGTACTGTTGTTGCCGTGTACAACGATCTCCTGGTTCTGCTCATCTCACTCAGCATCAGTTCATGCAAGTCTCTCCAGGCCTCTCTGAAATCGTCCTGCTGGTCGTTTCTTATACAACAATAATATTCCATAACATTCATATACCATAATTTGTTCAGCCATTTTCCAATTGATGAGCATCCATTCACCTTCCAGTTTCTAGCCACTACAAAAAGGGCTGCCACAAACATTCTTGCACATGTGGGGCCCTTTCCTTCCTTTAAGACCTCTTTAGGATATAAGCCCAATGGAGACACTGCTGGGTCAAAGGGCATGCACTGTTTGACAACTTTTTGAGCATAGCTCCAAATTGCTCTCCAGAATGGTTGGATCCGTTCACAGTTCCACCAACAATGTATCAGTGTACCAGTTTTCCCACATTTCTTCCAACATTTGTCATTATCTTTTCATGTCATTTTAGCCCATCTGACAGGTGTGTAGTGGTACCTCAAAGTTGTCTTAATTTGCGTCTCTCTGATCAATAGTGATTTGGAGCAACTTTTCATATGACTAGAAACAGTTTTAATTTCATCATCTGAATATTGTCTGTTCATATCCTTTGACCATTTATTGAGTGGAGAGTGGTTTGAATTCTTATAAATATCAGACAATTCTCTATATATTTTAGAAATGAGGCCTTTATCAGAACCCTTAAATGTAAAGATGGTTTCCCAATTTATTGCTTCCCTCCTAATCTTGTCTGCATTAGTTTTGTTTGTACAAAACCTTTTTAACTTTTTTTTATTAAAGCTTTTTATTTGCATAACATATGTATGGGTAGTTCCTCAGCATTGATCTTTACAAAGCTTTCCGTTACAAATTTTACCACCAGTCCCCACCCCTCCCCAAATGGCAGGAAGTCCATTACATGTTAATAATGATAAAATACTTGACAAGTTGTTGTGCAAGAAAAATCCTATCTGCAAGAAAAAAAAAATCAGAGAAAGGAAACACATTGCAAGCAAACATCAATAAAGATCATGAAAATGTTATGTTGTAGTCCACATTTCATATCCCTCTCTCTGAATGTATATGGCTTTCTTCACTGAACAATTGGAACTGGTTTGAGACAATTCTTCGTCGCAGAGAGCCATTTCCATCAGAGTTGATCATCATATAATATTGTTGTTGCTGTGTATAATGATCTCCTGGTTCTGCTCACTTCACTCAGCATCAGTTCCTGCAAGTCTCTCCAGGCCTCTCTGAAATCATCCTGCTGGTCGTTTCTTACAGAACAATAATATTCCATAGCATTCATATACCATAATTTATTCAGCCATTCTCCAATTGATAGGCATCCATTCAGTTTCCAGTTTCTATCCACTACAAAAAGGGCTGCCACAAACATTTTTGCACATGTGGGTCCCTTTCCCTCCTCTAAGATCTCTTGGGGATATAAGCCCAATAGAAACACTGCTGGATCAAAGGGTATGCACAGTTTGATAACTTTTTGAGCATAGTTCCAAATTGCTTTCCAGAATGGTTGGATCCATTCACACTTCCACCAACAATGTATTAGAGTCCCAGCTTTCCCACATCCCCTCCAGCATTCATCACTATCTTTTCCTGTCATTTTAGCCAATCTGACAGGTGTGTAGTGGTACCTCAGAGTTGTCTTAATTTGCATTTCTCTGATCAATAGTGATTTGGAGCAACTTTTCATATGACTATAAATAGTTTTAATTTCATCCTCTGAAAATTGTCTGTTCATATCCCTTGACCATTTATCTATTGAAGAGTGGCTTGAATTCTTATAAATATGAGACAATTCTCTATATATTTTAGAAATGAGGCTTTTATCAGAACCATTAAATGTAAAGATAATTTCCCAATTTGATGCTTCCCTCCTAATCTTTGTCTGCATTAATTTTGTTTGTACAGAAACTTTTTAACTTAATATAGTCAAAATTATCTATCTGGTATTCAGTTAAGAGTTCCAGTTCTTCTTTGGACATAAATTTGTTCCACCTCCACAGGTCTGAGAGAGAAACTATATTACGTTCCTCTAACTTGCTTACAAAGTCCCTCTTTATATCTAGATCATGAACCCATTTAGATCTTATCTTGGTATGTGGTGTTAGGTGTGGTTCAAGTCCTAATTTTTTCTACACTAGTTTCCAATTTTTCCAGCAGTTTTTGTTGAACAGTGAGTACTTATCCCAAAAGACTAAATTGCTATAGTTATTGCCTTGTTTGTCCTGTGATCCTATCCTGTGCCACCGATCGACTACTTTATTTCTTAGCCAGTACCAAATGGTTTTGTGGACCGCTGTTTTATAATATAGTTTTATGTCTGGTACAGCAAGGCTACCTTCATTGGCCTTTTTTTTTCATTAATTCCCTTGAAATTCTTGGCCTTTTGTTCTTCCAAATGAACTTTGCTACTATTTTTTCTAGATCTGTAAAATAATTTCTTGGGAGTTTGATTGGTATGGCACTAAATAAGTAAATTAGTTTGGGTAGTATTGTCATTTTTATCTCTTGCTGATGAACTTTGTTGGTAATATATAAAAATGCTGATGATTTTTGTGGATTTATTTTGTATCCTGCGACTTTGTTAAAGTTGTGAATTGTTTCTAGGATTGTTTTAGTTGAGTCTCTAGGGTTCTCTAAGTATACCATCATGTCATCTGCAAAGAGTGATAATTTTGTTTCCTCATTATCTACTCTAATTCCTTTAATCTCTTTTTCTTCTCACTGCCAAAGCTAACATTTCTAATACAATATTAAATAGTAATGGTGACAGTGAGCATCCTTGTTTCACTCCTGATCTTATTGGGACTGGGTCTAGTTTGTCCCCATTACATATGATGCTTGCTGATGGTTTTGAGTAGATGCTACTAATCATTTTAAGGAAAAGCCCACTTATTCCTATACTCTCTAGTGTTTTTAATAGGAATGCTTTATCAAATGTTTTTTTTCTGCATCTATTGAGATAATCATGATTTTTGTTATTTTGATTATTAATATAATTGATTATGCTGATAGTTTTCCTAATATTGAATCAGGACTGCATTCGGTGGTATAAATCCCACTTGGTCATAATGTATTATCCTGGGAATGACTTTATGTAATCTCATTGCTAATATTTAAATTTTTACATCAATATTCATTAGGGAAATTGGTCTATAGTTTTCCTTCTCTGTTTTCACCCTACCTTGTTTAGCTATCAGCACCATATCTATATCATAGGAGGAATTTGGTAGTATATATTCTTTCCCCATTCTTTCAAATAGTTTATATAGTATTGGAATTAATTGTTCTTTGAATGTTTGGTAGAATTCACATGTAAATCCATCTGGCCCTTGAGATTTTTTCTTAGGGAGTTGATTAATAACTTGTTCTATTTCTTTTTTCTAAAATGGGGCTATTTAAATAATTTATTTCCTCTTCTGTTAACCTGGGCAATCTATATTTTGTAGATATTCCTCCATTTCATTTAGATTATCAAATATGTTGGCATAAAGTTGGGCAAAGTAACTCCTAATTATTACTCTAATTTCCTCTTCATTGGAGGAAAGTTCTCCCTTATCATTTTTGAGACTAAAAATTTGATTTTCCTTTTTCTAATCAAATTAACTAAAAACTTATCTATTTTGTTGGGTTTTTTGTAAAGCCAACTCTTAGTTTTATTTATTAATTCAATAGTTTTCTTATTTTCAATTTTATTAATCTCCCCTTTTATTTTCAGAGTTTTCAATTTGATATTTGAGGATTTTTAATTTCTTTTTTCTAGCTTTTTTAATGGTAAGCCCAATTCATTGATCTTCTCTTTCTCTATTTTATGCATGTAAGCATCTAGAGATATAAAATTGCCCCCTATAACCGCTTTGGCCGTATCCCACAAATTTTGGTATGTTGTCTCATTATTGTCATTCTCCTGAATGAAATTATTGGTTGTGTCTGTTGCTCTTTCACCCATTCATTCTTTAGGATTAGATTATTTAATTTCCAATTAACTTTTGATTTATTTTCTCCTGGCCTTATATTGCATGTGATTTTTATTGTATCATGATCTGAGAAAGATACATTTACTATTTCTGCCTTTCTGTATTTGATTTTGAGGTTTTTTTGCCCTAACACATGGTCAATTTTGTATAAGTTCCATGAACCACAGAGAAAAAAGTAAACTCCCTACTGTCTCCATTCAATTTTCTCCAAAGCTCTATCATACCTAACTTTTCTGACAATTTGTTTACCTCCATAATTTCTTTCTTATTTATTTTATGGTTTGATTTATCTAATATCAGAGAGCAAGATTGAAATCCCACACTAGTATAGTTTTGCTGTTTTTGTCTTCTTGCATCTCTCTTAATTTCTCCTCTAGGAATTTGGATGCTATACCACTTGGTGCATATATATTTAGTGTTAATATTGCTACATTATCTGATGAATGTTGGAGGGGATGTGGGAAGACTGGGACACTGATGCATTGTTGGTGGAGCTGTGAACAGATCCAACCATTCTGGAGAGCAATTTGGAGCTATGCTCAAAAAGTTATCAAACTATGCATACCCTTTGACCCAACAGTGTTTCTCTTGGGCTTATATCCCAAACAGATCTTAAAGGAAGGAAAGGGACCCACATGTGCAAGAATGTTTGTGGCAGCTCTTTTTGTAGTGGCTAGAAACTGGAAACTGAATGGATGCCCATCAATTGGAGAGTGGCTGAATAAATTATGGTATATGAATGTTATGGAATATTATTGTTCTGTAAGAAACGACCAGCAGGACGAGTTCAGAGAGGCCTGGAGAGACTTGCATGAACTAATGCTCAGTGAAATGAGCAGAACCAGGAGATCATTATTCACGGCAACAACAATACTATATGAGGATCAGTTCTAATGGACATGACTCTCTTCAACAATGAAATGCTTCAAACCACTTCCAATTGTTCGGTGAAGAGAGCCATATACACCCAGAGAGAGGGATGTGAAATGTGGACCACAACATAACATTTTCATGTTCTCTATTGAGGTTTGCTTGCATTGTGTTTCCTTTATCGGATTATTCCTTCTTGTAGATATGATTTCTCCTCTACAAAAAATGATGCAATAACTATAAATATATTCGATTTCTTAAGTATTCTAACATAATTATCATGTAGTGGATATCCTGCCATCTAGGGGAGGGGTGGGAAGTAGGGGGGAAAAATTTGTAACACAAAGCTTTGTAAGGGTTAATGTTTAGGAATTACCCATACATGTGTTTTGCAAATAAAAAGTCTTAATAAAAATTTTTAAAAATGAAAAAAAAATAATGATATTGCTACATTATCTATAGTACCCTTTAGAAAAATATAGCAAAGATCTATCTTTGCTTTTACTTGATCTGAGAAGAGGATTGCTACCCCTGCTCTTTTATTTGTTCGCCTGAAGCATAATAGATTCTGCTCCACCTTTTACCTTCACCCTGTATGTGTCTTTATGCTTTAGATGTGTTTCTTGTAGACAACATATTGTTGGATTCTGGTTTTTAATCCAGTCTGCTATTTGTTTCCACTTTATGGGAGAGTGCATCCCATTCACATTCACAGTTAAAATAACTAATTCTGTATTTCCTGCCATCTTATTTCCCCAAGTTATGTTTTTCTCTTTCCTTTCCCCTTTCTCCCTTCTTCCCTTTCCAGTATTTTGCTTTTGATGTCCACCTCCCCCAAACAGTCCTTCCCCCTTTAGAGCCCCTCTTTTACTCCTTTTCCCTGATTCTTCTATTTTCCCTTCTATTAGTCTATCTCTTTCTTTTCCTCCTTTCCCTTCCACTTCCCTATAAGGAAAGACAAGTTTCTCTGTGAAACCAAATGTGTCTGATATACTCTTTTAGAGCCCAATCTGATGAGAGTAATATTTACACGATGCTCATCTCCCTCCCTTTTTTTCCTCAATTATATTAGGTTTTCTTTACCTCTTCATGAGATTTTATCTTATTTTTACCTCTTTTTTTTTACTTTATTTTACCACCTTTTCCCTCTTTTTCCCAGTATGATACCCTTTCCACCTCTATTTTGTTTTTCATATTATCAAAGTAATATCAAATTATACCCCCAATCTTTCAGTATACCCATAGTAGAAATATACTTCTCAAGAGTTCTTTCCTTTTTGCCTTTTTATGCCTCTCTTGAGTTCTGTGTTTGGAGGTTAAATTTTTTGTTCAGATCTGATCTTTTCATTAGAAATAGGTGAAATTCACCTATATCATTAAATGTTCATCTTCTTCCCTGGAAAATATTGCTCATACTAGCTGGATAGGTTATTCTTGGCTGTAATCCAAGTTCCTTTGCCTTTTGGAATATCTGGTTCCAGGCCCTTCAATCCTTTAATGTGGAGGCTGACAGATCTTGTATGATTTTAATTACAGTTCCTCGGTATTTGAATTGTTTCTTTGTAGCTGCTTGCAATATCTTTTCCTTGGTGCAATAGTCCTGAAATTTAGCCACTATATTCCTTGGGGATTTAATTTTGGGGTCTCTTTCAGGAGGTGATCGGTGAATTCTTTCGATGGTGATTTTGCCTTCTGATTCTAAAACATCAAGGCAGTTTTCTTTCAGGATTTCCTGGAAGTTAGTGTTTAGATTCTTTTTTTCATCATGGTTTCAGGAAGTCCAGTAATTCTTAGATTATCTCTCCTAGATCTATTTTCCAGGTCAGTTGTTTTTCCTTGGAGAAATTTCATATTTTCTCTCTATTTTTTTCCACCTTTTTGTTTTTGTTAGACTCATTCTTGAAGTCTTATTGAGTCATTCACTTCCATTTGTTCAATTCTAATTTTTAATGTATTATTTTCTTCAGTTTCCTTTTTCTGCTCCTTTTGTAACTGGCCAATTTGTTCATTGCATACTTTTTCCACTTCACCAATTTCGTTTTTCAGTGCATTGTTGTCTGTTTCCATTTCACCAATTTTGTTTTTCAGTAAATTGGTGTCTTTATCATATCTCTTTTGGAGCGCATTATATCCTTCTTGCACTGATCTCAATTCATTTCCCCATTTTTCATCTAACGCTTTTGAGATTCTTTATGCAGGAAAGCCTTGTGAAAAGGGGGACCAGCTCATGACCACCTTTGTGGTTTCCTCTGTAGTTGTTTTAGGAACCTCTGCATCTGAGGTGTGCCCTTATTTCTCTCCATAAAAGCTGCCTGTGGTAAGAGCTCTCTTCTGTTTCTTACTCATTTCTTAAAAAAGGTTGGGGTCTCTTTAAATCAGAGAATAGGCTGTAGTAGTTTGCCCTGGGGCAATTCGGATAATTAACTTATAGTAGTGGGCCATTGGGCTAGGACCTTGTTTTTGCGGAGGGTTATAATTTGCCTTTTACAAAAGGCAGATCTGCAGATTGCCCGCAATCAGGGAAGAGTGTCCCGAGTGCCTGAGATAGACTCCCCAGGTGTTTAGAATCTGCCACACTGAGTCCTGCCCAGGTTCCTGCCCTGTCTTCAGGAGCTGCACCCGGCAAACTGCTCAACCCTCTGCCTGACTGAAACAGACCTGCTACTCTTCAAAGGTACCTTCTGCAAGGAATGTTTCATAGTCCAAATATTTCTGGGTTCTTTGACTTAAAAATCAGTTCAGAGGCTTAATCTGCTGTTGGTTTGAGAGAAGGTCAGAGAAGGCCACAGAGAGTTGTGTCTTCACTCTGCCATTTTGGCTCCGCTCATGAAATGTGATTTTTAAAAACTGGAAAAAAGTTTTCTGTTATTTATCTGTTCTAGTTAAGAATTATTTATTGTATTACAATTTCTTTGTAATGGCATCGTGACATAGTAGATAGAAGACTGGAACTAAGAGTCAGAAAAACCCAGGCTCAAGTTCTACTTTGGCCATTTCCTAACTAGCTGAATCTGGAAAATTAACTAAAACTTTCAGTGGTCCTAGGCAATTCCCTAAGACTAAATGACAGCTACTGCTGCTAGATGGTACAATGGATAGAGCACTGTCCCAGAAGTCAGGAGGACCTGAGTTCAAATCCCAGCCTAGACCCTGGGCAAGTCACTTAACTGTGACTTCAATTGTCAGGCCAAAAAAAAAAAAAAAAAAAAACCAAACCCCAAAAAGAACCACTAAAGGACAGAGCAGACCACAATTTATACTGGTGAAGGAAGTTCCTCATGAAGATCTTCCTTACTTATGAAATAAAAGATTTTTTTAATAGGATAAATACATGTAAATTAAACATATCCAAATAATAAAATTAAAAACACTGGTCACTTGAAATTCATTGAATGAAGCAATGAAGCATGTTATCTTTATTGTCCATTCAGAATTAGACATCTCCTTTACATCTTAGCTTATGTTGATGTTTTCTGATTTGGCAGCATTTTATCTTTAAACTATATATCTCTTCTTATTTCCCTCCAATGCTCTTGCTAAATAAAAATATTCATTGTCCTCCACATGTGCCCATCTTTATATGACCTTGACTCAAATTGTTTCCTATGTCTCAAACCTAAAATTATGCCATCTGTCCTGTTCTCTGAACATTCCTACCTATTAAATAGCTGATCCTCTATCATGAGGAGAGAAAGTGTTATATAATCGAAAGTGCACAACATTTGGACTTCTAGGACTTCATTTTAAATTTAAGTTCTGCCATTTGATACTGTTGTTCACCAAGATTTATGAAATGTTATGTCAAAATTTGGTTACCTGGAAAAGTTCATCAGTATGTTACGAGTTTCATAATGGCCCACTTGCCTGCACTCGGGATGATGCTCTCATGCTTTCCCAGTCACCAGGGGAGCCCAGCTGAGCTATGTGCCTCCTCCCATGTTTTTTAGCATGATATTTTCAGTAATGTGGTCAGATACCTTCATTGAGGACAAATGTGGCATCAATGTGAGCTACTGCTGGTAAACTTTTTGACTTGAAAAGGCTGCAAGCCAAGATTGAAGTGGAGGAAGTTGTTTTGTTCATAGGTGATTGGGCACTCCATGCAGCCTCCAAAGCTAGCACAACAAAGTATGGATCGGTTCTCTGCTGCTTGTGCTAATTTTGGCCTAATAATTACAGCCAAGTTAGCCCCACACCATCCATTCATGGAACCCTTGATTATAGCAGATGGAGAAGTTTTGAATGCTGTGGATAAATTCTTATCTTGGCAGTATACTGTCCAGGATGCTTACAAGGCTGAAGCATTGCCAGAACTGACTCGGAGTTCAGGAGGTGCCAAAAGGAAGGGTAGGAGAGAAGACCAGCATCGGGTGAGGAACATGAATCGTTTCCGTTTAAATTGTCTTGGAAAGATTCTGAAGAGCACCTGGCAGGACCAGACAATGAGGTCCTTTCTTACACTGCTTAGCATTCAAACTCTATTGCAGAGAGACCAGACTCTGATGGCTTGGCCACCTTGTTTGTGTGCCTAAAAGACTGTTTTATGGCGAACTCACACAGTGAAAGCATCTCATGGTGGTCAGTAGAAGGGATACTAGGACACTCCCCAAGTCTTGGTGAAGAACTTTGGAATTGATTGCATGATATGGGAGACACTGGCACAGGACTGTCAAGTATGGCTCATTCTGTGCTCTACAAAGCACATGTGTAAAGCAGAATTGCAATAATGAAATGTGTAGATTTAGAGAATCCACCCCAAATATTCACATGGACTATTTGTGTCCAACCTGTGATAGAGCCTTCTGAGTTCATATTTTCTGATTAGCCGTAGCTAGACACACTGTCACTGAACTCTAGCATAGTGGTGATATTTTGATTCTCTTCAAAAATGAAGGATGACAGCCAAGTTCTGTTACATGTATGGTCTTAGAATGATCCTGGAAGCTCTGTCATTCATTTGATTATTAAGATCTCTTCCAGAAATAAATGGAAGCCCATTAGTTGGAGAATGGCTCAAAAAATATGAATGTCATGGAATATTATTATTCTGTAAAAAATGACCAGCAGGACGATTTCAGAGAGGCCTGGAGAGACTTTCATGAACTGATGCTGAGTGAAATCAGCAGAACCAGGAGATCAATATACACAGCAACAACAATATTATATGATGATCAATTCTGATTGACATGGCTTTCTTAAATAATGACATGTTTCAAACCAGTTCCAATTGCTCAGTGATGAAGAAAGCCATATACACCCAGAGAGAGGCTGGTGGGAAGTGAGTGTGCACCACAACATAGCATTTTCACACTCTCTATTGATGTTTGCTTGCATTATGTTTTCCTTCTCAGGTGTTTTTTTTTTTTTTTTTTTTTTTTATAGATCCGATTTTTCTTGTACAGCAAGATAATTATATAAATATGTATATACATATTTGATTTGTCAAATATTTTAACATAATTAACATGTATTAGACTTCCTGCTATCTAGGGGAGGGGTTGGGGGGAAGGAGGGAAAATTTTGTAAAAGAAAGCTTTGCAAGGGTCAATAATAAAAAATTACCCATGCATGTTTTGCAAATAAAAAGCTTTAATTTAAAAAAAAAATCTCTTCCAGTACAGAATTCTTTGATCTTATGACATCTTTTCTGATCTTTCCATTTGGTGTTGACCTTTATATAATAGCAATAATGTATCACTTTGATTTTTACCTCTTTTATGCAATATCATAGTTATTTGCATATATATATATATCACATCCCTCTCTTAGATTATAAGATACATGAAAGTAGGGAATAAGTTTTATCTAAATATTATCTTTACTATCACACTCCTCAAAGTATCTATACTAAATTGATCACTACTTCCTTTTCAACAGAAATTTTGCATCAATTCAATGAAAAAATTTAAGCCACCCATTATGAATTTCTTCTTTCTTACTTCCATATTTTCCCTTGCAGTTCTATAATTTAGATCACTTCAGCATCAATCCCCTACTCTACCATCATTTTCTCCACATGCAGAGAATGAATTGGCCATTCTCCCCACCAATACCAAACCCTCTACTTGTGCCCTTGGGCTCATTTTCTTCCATTTCCTCCAGATATTTATCCCTCCCATTATTTCCTCTCACTCATATTCAATTTTTTCTTCTCTGCTGGCTCCTTCCCTACTACCCATGAACATGTTTAGATCTTCCCTTTTCTTAAAAAAAAAAATAATAATAATCTTACAATTTTTCCTCTTTACACCCAAAATTTTAGCAGAAACAACTGTCTCCACTCTTTTTCACCATGTCTTTCTTATTGATTTTTCAAACTTTTGCAGCCTAACCTCTGCCTCCAAGCACTCAACTGAAACTTCATTCCCCATAATCATTTCTCTGTGACTAATTTCAGTGGCTTTTTCGCTATCTTCAGAGTTCTTAACTTTTCTGTAGCATTTGAAATTGTTGATCACTCCTCTCTTTCTGAATACTTCTCCCCATGGACTCAAGTGACACTGCTCTGTCATAGTTCTCCTTCTGTTTAAACATTCTTTAATATTCTATATAAGAGCAACATTTATGTCCTGCTGCCTATTAGATATACTCTAAAGTTCTTTCCTCTTTTCATTCTGTGTGTTCTCATCACCCAGTTACTATGGATTTTAGTATTACCACTATATAAATGACTTCCAGATAAACATTCCCAGGCCTCAAATCCTGGTTTCACATATGAGACCAACTGTTTATTTATTGATATAGTATTTCTAATGGACAGGTTATTATCTGAGTGTTGTTAACATCAATCTTTACTCTAATTAAAAATGGAAAATAATAATGTGTTTGTTATTGCTTTTAACCAGTATGTTATATCATATAGGAAATAAATTAACAGGTAGTTGTAAAGTAAATCCTGGAGAAGAAATAGTTAAATACTCCTTCCGTACAGCACTTCTTGCCACCTCTCCACAAAGAATTTTAGCTTTCTGTAAAAAATATCAGCAGGTCACCAGAACATAGAAAAATAGGCAACTATTTTTTTTTAATCTGTGTGTGTGTTTGTGTTTGTATGTGTGGTGTGTGTTTCTATATGTAAGTAAAGGTATTGCTTGAATCTCTGATCTGAGATACTAATTACACCAATAAACAGTCACTGACAGTGGTTAAAAAAAATTCATAACCATAGCAACTACGGTACTATATACTAAAAATCCCCTTTATGCAAGGATAGAAACTTACCTAGAAATTTGATGTAAATTTGATTTTTTTTAAAAAAAAGGCCTTACTGTAAATTATCTTGAATGCTTTTGAAATTTTTGAAATTCCCAAATGCTTTTTATTAATGCCTATATTAGAATAAAATATTTTGAAAATAAGAAAACATCCATTCTCTTACTGCCTTTAATTTTAAATGCAGATTTCATTACTTTTTTTATAGACAGTTGCTAGGTGAATTTTCATAAGACTAATTTTGATGGGTAGCCCAGAATTAAAGGTGAAAATAAATTATTATATTTAAAAGGCCTAAAATGTTATTTAATCCCATTGGTTTTTAATACTAACTATTATTAAGGCAAATCAGCTTATAGTTATCAAATGAGTGAGTCACTTCAGGCTCTGAGGAGATATCTACAGATCACTGATTGAAGCTTGTAAGCCAGTGTATAATATCATGTCTATGTTATGAATATAAATTTATCCCTTGGGAATCTAATATGCTTACAATAGGAGTTGTTATATGCAGATGCTCTGGTGGGGGTTATTTAGTACTCATTTTCTTTTATTAAAATTTTGGTGGACAGAGCTAGAATATTGAATCACTTTTTTCTAACACATAATAAATACTGACAGGGTTTTCCCCTCCCTTTTAAAATTTATCAAGGCACTTTTTTAGGGCTCAGTATGACAAAGCAGAAAAGTATTGTGGTGTAGTGGAAAGCCGGCACATTGAGAGACAGAAGATCTTAGCTAATTCTGGCTGTAATGCTGATTACTGCACAGCACAAATGGTTAAGTTACTGAATTTCTCTAGTTGTAATTACCTTATCTCTGAATTTTAGAGAGTGATCCTTGCTTCCTTTTTTCATCTCACAGACATATTGAAAGGAAAGGGCATTATATAAATTAAAAGTACTGTGTGTGAGAGCTAGTTATATTAGAAAGAAGGTAGAATTGGGAGTCAGGAAGGTCTGGGTTCAAAAGCTGCTCCTGATATTTACTAGCTGGGTAACTATAGACAGGTTATATAACAACTCTGAGCCATAATTCCTTTTTTTCCCCTTAGATATCAGATTTTTATTAAAGAAACTTACTAAGATTTTCCCCATTTGTTTTCTGATTTGAACTGCATTATTTTATTTTGCACAAATTTTCCAGTTTGAAAAAGAAATTAGAGGTAAAAAAGGGATAACATTGGAAGAAGAGGAAAAGGAGGTAAAATAAGGGAAATTACATCACATGTAGAGGCAAATAAAACCTATAATGATTGAGGGAAAAAAGGGAGGGAAATGAGAATTGTGTTAATCTTCATCTCATCAGATTTGGCTCTGAGGGAATAATAGACTTATTGGGTATCACAAAGAAACTTGTCCTACCTTATAAGGAAACAGGAGGGAAAGGGGGAAAAGAAAGGGAATAGACTAATAGAAGGGAAAACAGAAGAATTAAGGGAAAGGTGTAAAAAGTGGGTGGGGCTCTAAAGGGGAAAGGATTGTTTGAGGGAAGTGGTTATCAAAAGCAAAATACTAGGGAGGAAGGAAAGGGGATAGGAAAGAGAAAAGCATAAGCTAGGGTAAATAAGATGGCAGGAAATACAGAATTAGTTATTTTAACTGTGAATGTGAATGGAATGAACTCTCCCATAAAGCAGGAGCAGATAGCAGACTGGATTAAAAACCAGAATCCAACAATATGTTTGTTTACAAGAAACACCTAAAGCACAGAGACACATACAGGGTGAAGGTAAAAGGTTGGAACAGAATCTATTATGCTTCAGGTGAACATAAAAAAGCAGGGGTAGCAATCCTGATCTCAGATCAAGTAAAAGCAAAGATAGATCTAATTAAAAGAGACAAGGAAGGAAACTATATTTTACTAAAGTGTACCATAGATAATGAAGCAATATCAATACTAAACATATGTGCACCAACTGGTATAGCATGGAAATTCCTAGAGGAAAAATTCAGAGAGATGTAAGAAGAAATAGACATCAAAACTATAATAGTAGGGGATCTCAACCTCCCTCTCTCAGAACTAGATAAATCAAACAACAAAATAAATAAGAAAGAAGTTAAGGAGGTAAAAAAAAATGTTAGAAAAGTTAGGTATGATAGATCTTTGTAGGAAATTAAATAGAGACAGGAAGGAGTTTACTTTTTTCTCAGCAGTTCATGGAACTTATGTGTTAGGACACAAAAACCTCAAAATCAAATACAGGAAGGCAGAAATAGTAAATGCATTTTTTTCAGATCATGATGGAATAAAAATCACATGCAATATAAGGCCAGGAGAAAATAGACCAAAAAGCAATTGGAAACTAATCTCATCCTAAAGAATGAATGGGTGAAACAGCAAATTACAGACACAATTACTAATTTCATCCAAGAGAATGACAGTAATGAGACAACATACTAAAATTTGTGGGATGCAGCCAAAGCGATAATAAGGGGAAATTTTATATCTCTAGATGCTTATTTGCATAAAATAGAGAAAGAGCAAATCAATGAATTGGGCTTGCAACTAAAAAAGCTAGAGAAAGAACAAATTAAAAACCCCCAAGCAAATACCAAACTTGAAATCTTAAAAAGAAAAGGAGAGATTAATAAAATTGAAAGTAAAAAAAAACTATTGAATTAATAAATAAAACTAAAAGTTGGTTTTATGAAAAAAACCAACAAAATAGATAAACCTCTAGTTAATTTGATTAGAAAAAGGAAAGAGGAAAATCAAATTGTTAGTCTCAAAAATGAAAAGGGAGAACTTTGCACCAATGAAGAGGAAATTAGAGCAATAATCAGGAGTTACTTTGCCCAACTGTGTGCCAATAAATTTGATAACCTAAGTGAAATGGAGGAATACCTACAAAAATATAGATTGCCCAGATTAACAGAAGAGGAAATAAATTACTTAAATAGTCCCATTTTAGAAAAAGAAATAGAACAAGTCATTAATCAGCTCCCTAAGAAAAAATCCCCAGGACCAGATGGATTTACATGTGAATTCTACCAAACATTTAAAAAACAATTAACTCCAATATTATATAAACTATTTGAAAAAATAGGAAATGAAGGATTCCTATAAAATTCCTTTTATGACACGGATATGGTACTAATACCTAACAGGTAGAACAAAAACAAAGAAAGAAAATTATAGACCAATCTCCCTAAAGAATATTGATGCAAAAATCTTAAATAAAATATTAGCAAAGAGATTACAGAAAATCATCCCCAGAATAATACACCATGACCAAGTAGGACTTATACCAGGAATGCAGGGATGGTACAATATTAGGAAAACTATTATCATAATTGATAATATCAATAACCAAATTTACAAAAATCATATGATTATCTCAATAGATGCATAAAAAGCATTTGATAAAATCCAACATCCATTCCTATTAAAAACCATGAGAGAATATAGGAATAAATGGACTTTTCCTTAAAATAGTCAGTAGCATCTATTTAAAACCATCAGGTAACATCACATGTAATGGTGATAAACTGGAACCATTCCCAGTAAGATCAGGGGCGAAACAAGGTTGCCCACTATCACCATTACTATTCAGTATTGTATTAGAAATGCTAGCTTTAGCAATAATACAAGAAAAAGAGATTAAAGGAATTAGAGTAAGTCATGAGGAAACCAAATTATCACTCTTTGCAGATGATATGATGGTATACTTAGAGAACCCTAGAGAATCAACTAAAAAACTATTAGAATTAATCAAAGTTGCAGGATACAGAATAAATCCACATAAATCATCGGCATTTTTATACATCACAAACAAAATCCAACAGTAAGAGATACAAAGTGAAATTCCATTTAAAATAACTGTCGATAGTATAAAATATTTGGGAATATATCTGCCAAGGGAAAGTCAGGATCTATATGAGCAAAACTACAAAACAATCTCCACACAAATAAAGTCAGGTCTAAACAATTGGAAAAATATCATTTGTTCTTGGATAGGTCGAACGAATATAATAAAAATGACAATACTACCTAAATTAATCTATTTATTTAATGCTATACCAATCAAACTCCCAAGAAATTATTTTACTGACCTAAAAAAAATAACAACAAAATTCATCTGGAAAAACAAAAGGTCAAAAATTTCAAGGGAATTAATGAAAAAAAAAAAAAAAAAGCAAATGAGGATGGCCTGGCTGTACCAGATCTAAAGCTATATTATAAAGCAGTGGTCATCAAAACCATTTGGTACTGGCTAAGAAATAGAGTAGTGGATCAGTGGAATAGGTTAGGTTCACAGGACAAAATAGTCAATGACAATAGTAATCTAGTGTTTGATAAACTCAAAGACCCCAGCTTTTGGGATAAGAACTCACTATTTGACAAAAACTGATGGGAAAATTGGAAACTAGTATGGAAGAAACTAGGCATTGACCCACACCTAACACCGTATACCAAGATAAGGTCGAAATGGATTCATGATCTAGACATAAAGAATGATATTATAAACAAATTAGAACAATGTGGGATGGTTTACCTCTCAGACCTGTGGAGGAGGAAGGAATTTGTGATCAAAGAAGAACTAGAGATCATCATTAGTGACAAAATAGATCATTTTGATTATATCAAGTTAAAAAGTTTTTGTACAAATGAATGCAGACAATATTAGAAGGGAAGCAATAAACTGAGAAAACATTTTTACATTCAAAAGTTCTGATAAAAGCTCATTTCTAAAATATATAGAGAACTGACTCAAATATATAAGAATTCAAGCCATTCTTCAATTGATAAATGGTCAAAGGATATGAACAGACAGTTTTCAGATGAAGAAATTGAAACTATTTGTAGTCATATGAAAAGTTGCTTCAAATCACTATTGATCAGAGAAATGCAAATTAAGACAACTCTGAGATACCACTACACACCTGTCAGATTGGTTAAGATAACAGGAAAAGATAATGACAAATGTTGGAGGGGATGTGGGAAAACTGGGACACTAATACATTGTTGGTGGAACTGTGAATGGATCCAACCATTCTGGAGAGAAATCTGGCACTATGTTCAAAAAATTATCAAACTGTGCATACCCTTTGACCCAGCAGTGTTTCTATTGCGCCTGTATCCCAAAGAGATCTTAGGGGGAAAGGGACCCACATGTGCAAAAATGTTTGTGGCAGCAGCCCTTTTTGTAGTGGCTAGAAACTGGAAGCTGAATGGATGCCCATCAAGTGGAGAGTGGCTGAATAAATTATGGTATATGAATGTTATGGAATATTATTGCTCTTTAAGAAACAACCACCAGGATGATTTAAGAAGAGGCCTGGAGAGACTTGCATGAACTGATGCTGAGTGAAATGAGCAGAACCAGGAGATCATTATACACAGCAACAACAGTATTACATGATGATCAATTCTGATGGACATGGCTCTCTGCAACAATGATGTGATTCAAACCAGTTCCTATTGTTCAGCGATGAAGATAGTCATATACATCCAGAGAGAGGTCTGTGGGAACTGAGTGTGGACCACAACACAGCATTTTAACACTTTCTGTGAATATTTCCTTGCATTTTGTTTTCCTTCTTAGGTTTTTTTTTT
>JAJPUD010005665.1:48655-59820 GCA_023553655.1 Myrmecobius fasciatus | reverse complement strand
CAATAGATGCATAAAAAGCATTTGATAAAATCCAACATCCATTCCTATTAAAAACCATGAGAGAATATAGGAATAAATGGACTTTTCCTTAAAATAGTCAGTAGCATCTATTTAAAACCATCAGGTAACATCACATGTAATGGTGATAAACTGGAACCATTCCCAGTAAGATCAGGGGCGAAACAAGGTTGCCCACTATCACCATTACTATTCAGTATTGTATTAGAAATGCTAGCTTTAGCAATAATACAAGAAAAAGAGATTAAAGGAATTAGAGTAAGTCATGAGGAAACCAAATTATCACTCTTTGCAGATGATATGATGGTATACTTAGAGAACCCTAGAGAATCAACTAAAAAACTATTAGAATTAATCAAAGTTGCAGGATACAGAATAAATCCACATAAATCATCGGCATTTTTATACATCACAAACAAAACCCAACAGTAAGAGATACAAAGTGAAATTCCATTTAAAATAACTGTCTATAGTATAAAATATTTGGGAATATATCTGCCAAGGGAAAGTCAGGATCTATATGAGCAAAACTACAAAACAATCTCCACACAAATAAAGTCAGGTCTAAACAATTGGAAAAATATCATTTGTTCTTGGATAGGTCGAACGAATATAATAAAAATGACAATACTACCTAAATTAATCTATTTATTTAATGCTATACCAATCAAACTCCCAAGAAATTATTTTACTGACCTAAAAAAAATAACAACAAAATTCATCTGGAAAAACAAAAGGTCAAAAATTTCAAGGGAATTAATGAAAAAAAAAAAAAAAAGCAAATGAGGATGGCCTGGCTGTACCAGATCTAAAGCTATATTATAAAGCAGTGGTCATCAAAACCATTTGGTACTGGCTAAGAAATAGAGTAGTGGATCAGTGGAATAGGTTAGGTTCACAGGACAAAATAGTCAATGACAATAGTAATCTAGTGTTTGATAAACTCAAAGACCCCAGCTTTTGGGATAAGAACTCACTATTTGACAAAAACTGCTGGGAAAATTGGAAACTAGTATGGAAGAAACTAGGCATTGACCCACACCTAACACCGTATACCAAGATAAGGTCGAAATGGATTCATGATCTAGACATAAAGAATGATATTATAAACAAATTAGAACAATGTGGGATGGTTTACCTCTCAGACCTGTGGAGGAGGAAGGAATTTGTGATCAAAGAAGAACTAGAGATCATCATTAGTGACAAAATAGATCATTTTGATTATATCAAGTTAAAAAGTTTTTGTACAAATGAATGCAGACAATATTAGAAGGGAAGCAATAAACTGAGAAAACATTTTTACATTCAAAAGTTCTGATAAAAGCTCATTTCTAAAATATATAGAGAACTGACTCAAATATATAAGAATTCAAGCCATTCTCCAATTGATAAATGGTCAAAGGATATGAACAGACAGTTTTCAGATGAAGAAATTGAAACTATTTGTAGTCATATGAAAAGTTGCTTCAAATCACTATTGATCAGAGAAATGCAAATTAAGACAACTCTGAGATACCACTACACACCTGTCAGATTGGTTAAGATAACAGGAAAAGATAATGACAAATGTTGGAGGGGATGTGGGAAAACTGGGACACTAATACATTGTTGGTGGAACTGTGAATGGATCCAACCATTCTGGAGAGAAATCTGGCACTATGTTCAAAAAATTATCAAACTGTGCATACCCTTTGACCCAGCAGTGTTTCTATTGCGCCTGTATCCCAAAGAGATCTTAGGGGGAAAGGGACCCACATGTGCAAAAATGTTTGTGGCAGCAGCCCTTTTTGTAGTGGCTAGAAACTGGAAGCTGAATGGATGCCCATCAAGTGGAGAGTGGCTGAATAAATTATGGTATATGAATGTTATGGAATATTATTGCTCTTTAAGAAACAACCACCAGGATGATTTAAGAAGAGGCCTGGAGAGACTTGCATGAACTGATGCTGAGTGAAATGAGCAGAACCAGGAGATCATTATACACAGCAACAACAGTATTACATGATGATCAATTCTGATGGACATGGCTCTCTGCAACAATGATGTGATTCAAACCAGTTCCTATTGTTCAGCGATGAAGATAGTCATATACATCCAGAGAGAGGTCTGTGGGAACTGAGTGTGGACCGCAACACAGCATTTTAACACTTTCTGTGAATATTTCCTTGCATTTTGTTTTCCTTCTTAGGTTTTTTTTTTTCCCTCTCTTTCTAGATCTGATTTTTCTTGTGCAGTAAGATAACTATGTAGATATGTATGCATATATTGGATTTGTCATATAATTTAACATATTTAGCATGTATTAGATTACCTGCCATCTAGGGGTGGGGGGGAAGGAGGGGAAAAGCTTGGAACAACAACAAAAAAAGTTTGGAAAGGTCAATGTAGAAAAATCACTCATATGTTCTGTAAATAAAAAGCTTTTAATAAAAAAAATTGCCAGTTTTTTGTTTTTTGTTTTGTTTAATTTTTAAAGCTTTTTATTTTCAAAACATATGCACAGATAATTTGACAGCAATGACCCTTGCATAGCCTTGTGTTTCAGATTTTCTCCTTTCCTTCACCCTTTCCCCTAGATGGCAAGCAATTCAATATATGTTAAACATGTTAAAATATATGTGAAATCTAATATGTATGAACATATTTATACAATTTTCTTGCTGCACAAGAAAAATCAGATCAAAAAAAGAAAGTAAATGAGTAAAAAAATAAAATGCAGCAGAAAGAGTGAGAATGTTATGCTGTGATCCACATTCAGTCCTCAGTTCTCTGGGTATATATGTGAGCCACAATTCCTAAATCTAAATTGGGGATAATAATAAAGGTTCCATTTCACTGTGTTCTCATGGAACATGTATGAGACACATACTTCACAAACTTAGCACTCTCTTTAAATCATCTCTTATTTTTATCATAATCATCATTATCTTTATGACTTTGCATAAGTCTGAGGCCTCAGCATCTTCACCTGTAAATAAGTGGTTAGCTTCAGGTGAATTTAGTTTCTCTTCCAACTCTCAGTCTATGATGTCATGGTTATCATTAAAACTAAAAGATATATAATACAAACAAATTTATATTTCTGTGTAATCTTACTTTGTGCCTGCTTTATAAGAGTTTTGTTTTTCATGTATGGAATTATGAAATTTAATATTTCTTGTTATCAAGAGTTTTCATTTGATCTTCACTTTAAAAAAACATTGATTTAGTTTTATTGTCTTAGAGTATATATCATGACAAAATAGTATAGCTGTTTGTTTTTTTTTTAATTTGCAAAACATATGTATGGATAATTCTTCAACATTAACCCTTACAAAGCTTTCTGTTACAAATTTTTCCTTCCTACTCCCCACCTTTCCCCTAGATGGCAGGATATATGCTACATGTTAATTATGTTAAAATACTTGACAAATTGAATATATGTATACATATTTCCACACTTATAATTGTTGTGCAAGAAAAATAATATCTACAAGAAAGAAAAATCAAATAAAGGAAACACAATGTAAGCAAATATCAATCGAGAGCATGAAAATGTTATGTTGTGGTCCACATTTCACATCCCTCTCTCTGGGTGTACATGACTTTCTTCAGTGAACAATAGGAACTGGTTTGAAACATTTCATTGTTGAAGAGAGCCACATACATCAGAATTGATCATCATATAGTATTGTTGCTGTGTATAATGATCTCCTGGTTCTGCTCATTTCATTCAGCATCAGTTCATGCAAGTCTCTCCAGGCCTCTCTGAAATCATCCTGCTGGTCGTTTCTTACAGAGCAATAATATTCCATAACATTCATATACCATAATTTATTCAGCCATTCTCCAGTTGATGGGCATCCATTCAGCTTCCAGTTTCTAGCCACTACAAAAAGGGCTGCCACAAACATTTTTGCACATGTGGGTCCCTTTCCCTCCTCTAAGATCTCTTTGGGATATAAGCCCAATAGAAACATTGCTGGGTCAAAGGGGATGCACAGTTTGATAACTTTTTGAGCATAGTTTCAAATTGCTCTCCAGAATGGCTGGATCCGTTCACAGCTCCACCAACAATAGCTGTTTGCTTTTTACAAAATTAATGAATTGTTGTCTTGTTTAAAGAATATGTAATATTCAGAATGTATTCCTTCCTCAAAATGAATCTTTTCAAATGTATTTCTTTCTAAAAATTAAGCCTGTCCTTGTTCTCAGGGGAATATTGATAAATACACTGTCGACAATAAATGTTGCAAATAAACCATACATACAATAGCTGAAGGAATTGCCATTTTTACAGTTTTTATTAAAATAAGTATTAAGTCAACCACATATTACCATAGATCTCTTCCCCTCCATCATGTATCTTGAAAAACAAATTTGATGAGGCATAAATCAGTCAGGCTGTAGACAATAACTTTTTTTCCCCTACTAAGAGGTATTTATTCTCTCTCATTCTCTCTCCCTTCTAATTGTTGTTGTTCTTGTTTATTCATTTCAGTCATGCCCAACTTTTTGTGATCCCAGTTCCAGGTTTCTTAGCTCATGAGGTTTGCCCTTTCCCCTTCTGACTCATTTTACAGATGAAATACTGAGACAAAGAATGTTAAGTGACTTTTTGCTTTTAACTTATCTATTATATCATGAAGGAGATAAAACTAATAAATAGTTGCAAAGAAAATCCCAGATAAGAAATAGTTAAATACTCCTTCCCTATAGGACACACAAGTAATGTCTGAGACCAGATTTAAATTCATGAAGAAGAGTTTTCCTTATTCCAAGCTCCACTGTGCCATAGAGCTGCCTTGTAATAACTCCATCCCAATACTCTGCCTTTAATTAACATACATCAGTAGTAAAGAAAAAAAAATCCACAACAAATATGGTAATGAGTCCTAGGCCATGTACAAAAATTCATTTCTCATTTTACATTTTAAGTCTTTGTCCATTCTCTGAAAGTATGAGCAATCACATTTTGTTAGCTTCCTAGGGACGTGTCATCACGTTGATCAGAGCACTAAACTCTTCCATAGTTGTTGTCTTAATCATATTGTTGCCATTGCATAAATTGTTCTCCTGGTTCTACTCATGTCATTGTGCACTAGTTCACATGAGTCTTCCCATATTTCTCTGAAACCATCCATTTCATCATTTCTTGTGGTATGATAATATTCAATTAATTCATATGCATCATTTGTTTTAACAGCCACTCAATAATGAGGTAACCCTTATTTCCTAGTTGTTTGCTGTGAAAAAGACTGATAGAAATTTCTTGAGAGATTTTTCTCTCAGTTTAGAAGTCTTTTAAACCCTTCTAGATGTATATGTTAGTCCTACTTCAACCCAGTTCCAATGAGAATAAGGTTCTAGCACTACCAGTCCTCCTTCCTACCTGCTTTCATTTTAACAATTTTTCTCTTCCTGCCTCATTTATATAATTGCAGTATTTTACTTCTCCTTATCCTATTTTACTCTTTATAATCATTCCATCATATTCAATTCAACCTCAAGCTTTCTATCTACATATATTCTCTTTTAAACTGCCTTAATAATGATAACATTAAGAGTATAGATAATGGATGGGGAAAAAATATATATATGTACATATATTTTTTTTTATAAAAAACTAAGTTAACTTTTTTTTTAATTAGGGCTTCTAAATGTTTCATATGATAATTCTAGTAACACTTATTAGAAGGTGCTTCTCTTTTTCTGATGCTTTCTTACTCTATTCTATTTCTCCTTTACTTTAGGAGCTTTTCTTTGGTTGATCCTGGAAAAGCTATCCTGTCGATTTTTTCCTATGAAAAATTCTTTCAGCTGCCTGATTTTACTTGATTCTCTTAAAAGTTTTATTTGGAGTGGCTGTGTGACCCTGGGCAAGTCACTTAACCTCAATTGTCTCAGGAAAAAAAAGTTTTATTTGGGACTTTTTTAGTTAATTTCAGATTAAATATAAGTGAATTTTATTATAATCTTCTTCAAGGCTACTTTGTCAGAAGACTCCAATTCAGTTTTACCCCAAACTATTTTGAGCTATAGGTTACAAGTACAGAAGCCAAAGGCTGCACCAACTAAAGAAAATCAGACAGGTCTTCTAGCTTCTAGTACATCAGTAGGAGAAGATATAGCAGTGCTGCCACTATTTAATTGACTCCTAACTCCTGGCTCTGTTTATCAAAAAAAGTTTGTAGCATAGGAGAAGTTAAAAGGAAGAAATATAAATAATTTATGGCTAATTGGAAATGAAGGGCAAATAAAAAAAATTAAAGATAACTTCAATGTTTCTGGCATTGAAGATTAAAAATATGCATTATGCAAGAGAATTCTGGGAAGATGGTGGAAAACAAAAATACCAGGCTCTTTAAATTACCTCTACAAAAAAGCCAAAACATTTACTCAAATTGAACTTAGAGCAGTAGAAATAATTAAAAGTTACAGTAAAGCAGCTATCTTCCTAAGATAACATGAGAGGATTTTAGGAAAGACCTGACTTGAGAAGCAGAGGATTGGCCTGATTCAAGTACAAAAAATCTCCAGGCAAATTCTTCTTTAGGCACTTTTACTTCACAGATGGTGTGGGGGTTGAACAGCTGAACAGAGGAAGACTAAAGGGCTTTTCCATGGTGTAAGATGTCAGGACCAGTTGGGTTGACTTGACATAATCTAAGCTCTGGTTGTGGGCAAGGAAGAACAAGCTCATGCTTGGTGAGTGCAGGACCCTGCACTCACCCCTGCAAAAGGGTGGCAACCCTTTTGGCTGTGGGCACTTACAGAACAGCTGATTGCCTGGTTTTAGTTTTAGGACAGAAAAGAAATGCAAATGATGTGTTCAAGGAACAAGAAAGGTTATGGTAACGTGACATCCCTCAAGTCATTTGGATTTAACTGCTTTAAAGTTTAATATAGTAAAACACTCAAAATATCAAATAACTTGGGAGCCTGTGAGATGATTAAATAGATTGTAAATTTTATAAGTGAGGTTTGGTGAGCTTTTGCCTCATAAACGAATGGTGTATCATGGAGTACGATGAGCCTCTGATTTAAACCATTGAAAGTAATAAGAATATGGGAAAATTGAAATTATGGGGGCAAGTAATAAAATGGCCAGCTTTGTTAGAGCTGAAGAAAGAGTAGCTGAAGCCGTCAGCTGACAGAATTCCTCACTGCTTGGAAACATTGATTAAAAGCAACTAATGCTATTGAGTATCACTTAGAGTTTGAAAGAGGTGAACCTTTCATGGAAGTTGTCTACAGTTCTGTAAGGAATCCTAGTGAGTAAGCGATATTAAGTAAGTCTCAGTGTCTTTTATGTAACTTTTTTACTGAGAACATGAGAATTTATCTATTAAAATGCCAAGAAAACTTAAAAGAAGGCCATCCTTTCTTGTGCACTAATCATTGAGTATCCTTTATTGCAGGCCTGTGTTTATTCCAGAAACCTGCCCAGTTCCTTGATTAAACACAATTCTCCTAAAGGAATGAATAAATATTCTCCTTGGTGGGCCTCTTGTGATGGAGCATCCTGTATCTGGGAGGCTACTAGGTTCCAAGAGTCATGTATCAAATGAGAATACTTAGCATAGTGCCTTCTTTGTTCTCACCCTTTAAAACCCACTTAGTGGTAAGGGACTTTGAGGATTTGGGGTAGGAAGTCTTGTACAAACTTGCCTAGCAGTGGTTCCTACTCAAGAAAGGAGGAAAGAAATGCAAATGATATGGAAATATCTTTGAATGTATTTGATCTTAACTATTTGTTGGATTAAAGACAGTCTGATTGAATTTATTTGCACCAGTACATGACATCCCATCAACCTTCCTGGCATTATTTATGTTTTACTAGAGCATGTTTATTAACTCAAATTAATCTCTATTTGAGGAATTTCAATCAGGTTAATCAAGTTCCATGTAAAATTTTAGACTATATAAGAAACAATTTTATTTTGGTAGAAAGGAACCATCATATTCCAGCTACTTGAAACAGTTTGAATCCTCTTTCCTTATGCTGTTTCTGAACTTAGAAATTCTGAAAGCTCTATGTTTTGGATAATTTTTCCCTTGGTAGAACATTTCTTTGGAGTTGGAACAAAATAGACTGGAGTTGCTGTTTTTATATGTGTTCATTATTTATCAGGCATGTGTTGATAAGTAACAAGCTTTCTTATAAAATTCACTTTAAATTCTGTATATTATTTTTTGATATTCTCTCTAACACCACAAAAATAGCATAGTAGAATTAAAACTTTGCACTCAGTAGGTTTTCAGTGAATTTTTGAATTAAGTTAACTTGATGAGTATGTTTGTATGTTGATAAAGTTAGAAATTTTTGGAGTTTTAAATTCCTAAAATGTTTAAAAATTTTGTCATTAGTTTTTGCCTTTCCTTTTAAAAGTTATGAAATATTTTGCCATAAATATGTGAAGGAATCTGCAGCATATTGAAAGAAGTCACTAACAAATTTCCTTTGTTTTTTAATAGGCACAGTCACTTGCAGCATCTCTGTCTACCCGGCAGCTATTACGAATTACTCGTCGATTATCAAAGTATCCTGATGAAAGTCTTCACAGGGCTATAAATAAAGCCTGCCTGTCCAGGTAGCCATATCTTAAATTCTTGTCAAAAGGAAATTATCTGTGATTTTGTAAGTTTGAATGAGTGTCATAATGTTAATCAAAAGTTATAAGATTACAGCTTTTAGAGTTGGAAAAGACTATTGATATGGCTTTTTATAGTTGGAGAAATGAGGATTAAAGATACAGTTACTAAATAACAGACCTAAGATTCATACCAAGGTCTTCTTTTTTTAATTGCTTTTATCTATTTCATTAAATATGTCTCAATTACATGTAAAAAAATTTTAACAATGATTTTAAAAAATTTTGAGTTCCAAATCGTCTCTCTCCCTCCTGTTCATCCCCGCTTTTTGAAAAGGCAAGCAATTTGATTTTTATTATACCTGTGAAATCATACAGAACATATTTCTGTATCAGCCATGTTGCAAAAGAAAACAAACAAAATAAAACAATGAAAATTTAAAAAAAAATTCTGAAGTATATTTTAATCTGCATTCATAGTTCAGCAGTTCTCTCCGTTGAGGTGAATAGCATTTATAAATCTTTTGGAATTGTACATCAAAACCTTCTGACACCTCTCTTCAAAATCAGTGTTCATTGTTGCATTGCTGCTGTTCCAGGTTTGCAGACAATTCTGAGAGATTAACCTTCAGAATTTCCAGTGTACTTGCTAAATTTTTATGGACTTCAGTACATGAAACAGTGCTGACCTTTATCTTACTGTTTGTTGCTATTTCCATATTTATAAGCTAAAAAAAAACAATCATTTGCTTATGAGTTCCATTACACATATAATTTAGTCAACTGACTAACAAACATTTATGAAGCATTTGATTTTTGCCAGGCACAAACACAATGAATGAAACAATCAATCCTTCTAGGAGTTTATATTTTAAAGGGAAATATATATAGTATAACATACTATATATTGATATAAAAAGACAAATAAATATAAAATAGTTAAATACAGGTTATTTAAGGCATAATAAATACAAGGTAGACTTAAATATGAAGTATTTGCCTTGAGAGGAAGGGCATTAGTGATTACAGGGATCAGGAAAGGAGGCTTCATGTGGAAGATGGTCTCTGAGCTGCATTTTAAACAGAGAGACAGAACCCATGAAACAGAAGTAAAAGAAAAAGGAGTATATTCTAGGAATGGAAGACAAGCAGGACAAAGGCATGGAGATAAGAGATGGAATGTCCTGAAATGAAAAGCACAGTAAAAATCACTTTTAATGGCTTAACAGTTTGCAAGAGGAAAAGTTATAAACAACGAGCCTGAGCTAGTAAGAAAGATAAGTTGGAGCAAAGTTATGAAAGGCTTTAAAAACTAAACAAAATGACATGTTTAATTCTATTTTTTTATTTTTTATTTTTTGCTGAGGCAATCTGGGTTAAGTGACTTGCCCAGGATCACACAACTAGAAAGTATTAAGTGTCTGAGGCCGGATTTGAACTCAGGTCTTCCTGACTTCAGGGCTGATGCTCTATCCACTCTGCCACCTAGCTTCCCCTTATGTTTAATTCTAAAAGCAAAAGAAATCCATTAGATTTAATTGAGTAAGGAGTAATACAATAATATCTTTGCTTAGGGAAAGTCACTTTGACAGTAGTATGGTGAATGACTTTGGAGAAAGATTGAGAATTGAGATAGGGAAACCAACTAGATTTTTGAAATAATCTAGGCAAAATATGATGGGAACCTGAACTAAGGTGATGTAATTGTGTGAATGCAGAAAAGAGGTCTGATTTGAGGGTTGCTGTAGAAGTAGAAACCATAAGCTTTTACAGCTTTGGGCTGAGGGAGAATGAGAAGTTGTGGATAATGCCAAGATTATGAATCTAGCTAACTGAATGGACAGTAATACTCAAGATAGGAATGTGAGTTTGGGAAAAAAATTGTAATGAGATCTGTTTCTTCCAGGTTGAGTTTGATATGTCTATGGAGTATCCATTTTGAGATGTGTAAGCATCATTTGGAAATGCTTAACTATAGCTCAGCAGAGAATAGATTTGGAAATAGATAGATCTCCTCTTTAAAGGAGATACATGGGAGGATATATACATACATACATACACACACACACAGAGACATTTATATAAACACATACATATATGTATATGGATTAGATTCATCTGTATAGAGATAATAACTGAACCTATGAGAGCTAATAAGAACAAAAGAAAATGTATAGGACAAAAAGAAAGGGATCTAAGAGAGATACTCTTAGTAACATAGATGAAAAACTAGAAATAGAAATAGGGAAGGATTGTCAGAATGACAGAAGAACAGCATCATAAAAGTATAGAAATGAGAAAGTATATTAAAAGGTCATTGATAATGTTAAAAAAAAAAGGACAAAGGATATTTATATTTGAATGACAAACCTGGAAGCAAGATTACAATGTTTAGAATTGAATGAGAGGAGAGAAAGCAGATGTAAATACTTTCTTAAGAAGTTTAGCCACTAATTGGGTTGATCCAATATGGTGAATTGAAGACATGACTCTCAGTGACCTCCTGTGATCTTCTTTCAAACCAACAGCAGATTAAGCCTCTAAACTGGTTCTAGAGTCAAAGCTCCCCCAAAT
>JAJPUD010005665.1:28472-48645 GCA_023553655.1 Myrmecobius fasciatus | reverse complement strand
ACAGACCTTAGATCCTGAGGTTCATAAAGGTAAAGCAACTCCAGAGGAGCCACAAAGGGAGACATGAGCCGGTCACCCTTTCACAAGGCTTTCCTGGAAGAATGCATAAAAAATTTCAAGAGAGTTAGAAGAAAAATGGGGAAATGAAATAAGATCATTGCAAGAAGGAATGGAAAAAGCATATAATGCTTTACAAAAGAAATATCAAAAAGACAACAATTCACTGAAAACCAAAATTGGTGAAATGGAAAAAGACTGCAATGAACAAAAAAATTCAATTGGCCAATTACAAAAGGAGCTAAAAAAGATAACTAAAGAAAATAATACACTAAAAATTAGAATTGAACAAATGGAAGTGATTGACTCAATAAGACTTCAAGAATCAGTCAAACAAAAAGAAAAAAAAATGAAAAAAGAAAAGAAAATATGAAATATCTCCTAGGAAAAACAACTGACCTGGAAAATAGATCTAGGAGAGACAATCTAAGTATTATTGGACTACCTGAAAGCCATGATGAAAAAAAGAACCTAGACACTATCTTCCAGTAAATCATGAAAGAACACTGCCCTGATATTTAAGAATTGCAAGATAAAGTAGTCATCAAATGAATTCACCAATCACCTCCTGAAAGAAACCCCAAAATTAAATCCCCAAGGAATATAGTGGCTAAATTTCAGGACTATTGCACCAAGGAAAAGATATTGCAAGCAGCTACAAAGAAACAATTCAAATACCGAGGAACTATAATGAGAATCATCCAGGATCTGTCAGTTTCCACCTTAAAGGATCAAAAGGCCTGGAATCAGATATTCCAAAAGGAAAAGGAACTTGGATTACAGCCAAGAATAAGCTATCCAGCTAAAATGAGCATGATTTTCCAGGGAAGAAGATGGACATTTAGTGATATAGGTGAATTTCACCTGTTTCTAATGAAAAAACCAGATCTGAACAAAAAATTTGACCTCCAAACACAGAACTCAAAAGAAGCATAAAAAGGTAAAAAAGGAAAGAACTCTTGAGAACTATATTTGTATTATGGGTATACTTAGAGAATGGGGGTATAATTTGATTTTACTTTGATAATATGAAAAAGAAGCTAGAGGTGGATGGTTGCTCATACTGGAAAAAGAGGAAAAAGCAAGTAAAATAAGGTAAAAAAGAAGGTAAAAGTAAGGTAAAATCTCATGAAGAGGCAAAGAAAACCTAATATAATTGAGGGACAGAAGGGAAGGCGATGAGTATTGTGTGAATCTTACTCTCATCAGATTGGGCTCTAAAGAGAATATCAGACACATTTGGTTTCCACAGAGAAACTTGTTCTTCCTTATAGGGAAGTAGGAGGGAAAGGAGGAAAAGCAAGGGAAAAACTAATAGAAGGGAAAATAGAAGAATTAGGGAAAAGATATAAAAAAGGTGGAAGGGCTCTAAAGGGGGAGGACTATTTAAGGGAGGTGGTCATCAAAAGCAAAATAGTGGGGAGGGAGAAGGGGGAAAGGAAAGAGAAAGACATACCTTTGGATAAATAAGATGGCAAGAAATACAGAATTAGTTATTTTAAGTGTGAATGTGAATGGGATGAACTCTCCCATAAAATGGAAGAAGATAGCAGACTGGATTAAAAGCCAGAATCCTACAATATGTCGTTTACAAGAAACACATCTAAAGCATAGAGATACATACAGAGTGAAGGTAAAAGGCTGGAGCAGAATCTGTTATGCTTCACGTAAACAGAAAAAAGCAGAGGTAGTAATTCTGATCTCAGATCAAGTAAAAGCAAAGATAGAGCTAATTAAAAGAGTTAAGAAAGGAACTATATTTTACTAAAGGGAATTTGGGTATGCACAGTTTAATAACTTTTTGAGCGTAGTTTCAAATTGACACTATGTATTCTTGAATATAATTTCCTCATCTGTACAAAAAGGGACTTTGGACTAAATGATCTCTGAAATTTCTTCCAGGTCTATGATTGTCATAGCATTAATTTTTGGTTAAAGCCTGCAAAATCAACTTCTTCAGTAATAAACTCTTTTTAGTTTGGGAAGTTTTTCATATTTAAGTTAGCTTTGTAATTTTGTAGCTTAAACCTTCTGTCAGTATTGTATCTAAAAAGCAACTGGAATACATTTTCTTGAAAAATCTCAGGTTTGAATGTCAAAACTTTCTAGTCCACATCTTACCTAAATAAGAATACCCTTTACAACATACTTAGTTAATAATCAAGATTTTGATTGAAGATTTGATTGAAGATGGAAGATTTGATTGAAGATTGTCCTCCTTTGGGCTAGCTCTCATTATTAAGAATTTTTGTTGGAGTTAGAACCAAGATGGTAGAGAGTAGGCAGGTCTTTGAGCTCTTCCTGGTATCCCTCAGATCAACACCAGATTAATCCTCTGAACAGGTTATGGAGTGGTAGAACCCACAAATACTTGGGTTGCAAGAAAAATTTCCAGCAGAAAATATTTCGGAAGAACTTTAGAAAAGATCTGTCTCAGTTGGTGTGTGTGTGTGTGTGTGTGTGTGTGTGTGTGTGTGTGTGTGTGTTTTGCAGGCCAGCCCAGCCAGTGGAGAGGTCTTTTGCCTTTTTGGGGAATCTAATGGCAGGTACAGCAGTGTTTGCTACTCTGTCCAGGTTCACAAGCCAGTGGATTAACAGAATAGTTCTGAGACCTCCAGTGCAACTACAGAAAGCAAATAGTGAGCTCCTGAAACCCAGCATAACTCAGAATTTGGTCATGCTCACCCAAGACAGGAAGGAAGCTGGTAGCAATGGAGCAGCAAAGGGCAGTGTGAAGCCACTGTTGTTTGTAGAGGAAGCTTGGAACAATCTTCCCTTTGCCCTAAGAGCAGACCTCAACCTTTAAAAATGAGCAAAAAGCAAAAAAAGAGCTCTGACCATAGACAGCTTTTATAGAAACAGATAAGAACAGACCTCAAACCCTGAGGACACTAAAGGCAAAACGTCTCCAGATGAAGTCTCAAAGAGTAATATAAATTGGTCTTTATCTCACAAAGCTCTCTTGGAGGAATTAAAAAAAAATCTTAAAGAGAGTTAGAAGAAAAATGAGGAAAGGAAATGAGAGCTCTGGAAAAGAAAACACAGAAATTGTCTTTTAAAAAAATCACTAACAAATAGTTTTGACAAAATGGAAAAAGAACTCCTTGAAAAACAGAATTTTTGAAATGGAACAAAATCCAATAAACAAAACCACTCATTTAAAAGTTCAGTTGGCCAAATGCAAAAGGAGACAAAAAAGCTAACTGAAGAAAATAATTTATTAAAAATAGAATTGAGCAAATAGAAGGAAGTGATTCAATGAGACATCAAGAATCAGTGAAAGAAAACAAAACAAAAATAAAAAAAATAGAAGAAAACGTAAAATATCTCATCAGAAAAGGAACTGACCTGGAAAATAGATCCAGGAAAAACAGTCTAAGAATTACTGGACTTCCTGTAAACCACAATGAAAAAGAGACCTTAACCTACATATTTTAAAAATCACCAGGAAAAACTGCCCTGCTTTCCTAGAACCAGAGAATAAAATAGCTTTTGAAAGAATCCACTGATCTCTTGATTGGAAAATTAAAATTCCAAGTATATCATAGCTAAATTCCAGAATTATCAGATCAAGGAAAAAAATATTGCAAACAACCAGAAAGAAACAATTCAAATTCAAGGCGCCACAATTAGCATTACTTAGGATCTAGCAGCTTTCACTTTAAAGGATGGAAGAGCCTTAAATATGATATTCCGGAGGACAAAGGAACTTGGACTGCAGCCACAAATCAATTATCCAGCAAAATTAAGCTTTTTCTTTCAGAGAAAAAGATGAACATTCAATGAAATAGGGCATATTTTATTTATTTTTGATGAAAAGATCAGATCTGAATAGAAAAATCGATCTTCAGATTAGAACTCAAGAGAAGCATAAAAAAGGTAAAAAGGAAAGAAAAAAAACCTTATGTTTTTTAAAGTTTTAAATGTTTACATCCCTAATTGGGAAGATGTTATGTTTAATGGTTGAGAACTGTATATTTGTTAGTATATAAGTATACTTAGAGGGTATACTTATAATTTGACTTTACTGTCAAATTATACATATATAAAAAAAATTACAGGTGGAAAGGGGATTGATAGTATTGGAAAAAGAGGGGAGGGGAGGCAAAATGGGGTAAATTACAACATATGAAGAGGCAAAAAAGACTTGTTACAGTTGAGGGAAAGAAGGAAGGAAGAAGACTGAGTGTTGTGTAAATCTCAATCTCATCAGATTTGGCTCAGAGAGAGAATATCATATATTTAATTTAATATAGAAATTTGTCCCATCCTATAGGGAAGTGGGAGAAGAATGGGGAAAGGAAAAAGGGAGCTAATAAAAAGGAGAACATAAATAGAAAGGGAAAAGGATAATAAAGGGGGTAGAGGTTGTAAAAGGGAAGGACAGATTAAGGTGGTGGTGGTGGTCAGAAGGAAAACACTGGTGAAGAAGGAAAGAGGGAAAGAGAAAAATATAACTTAATGAAAATAAGATGATGGGAAATACAGAGCCAGAATCCTAGAATATGTTTACAAGAAACATATTTAAAGCAGAGTGATACATATAGAGTAAAGGAAATAGCTTGGAGCAGAATCTATTATGCTTCAACTGAAGGAAAAAAAACAAAACAAAACAAGGGAAGCAATCCTGATCTCAGATAAAGAAAAACCAAAAATAGATCTTAATAAAAGAGATAAGGAAGGAAACTGCATCTTGCTAAAGGGTACTATAGTTAATGAAGTAATATCATTTATTGCACGAAGTGGTATAGCATCCAAGTTCCCAGAGAAGTTAAGAGAGCTGCAAAAAATAGAGAGGGGGCAGTTAGGTGGTGCAGTGGATAGAGCACCAGCCCTGAAGTCAGGAGGACCTGAGTTCAAATCGGGTCTCAGACACTTAACATTCCCTAGCTGTGTGACCCTGGGCTAGTCTTGTATATACACCTCAATTGCCTCAGCCAAAAAAGAAAAGAAAAGAAATAGAAAATTATACTAGTGGGAGATCTCAACCTTGCTCTATCAGAACTAGATAAATCAAAACACTAAATAAATAAGAAAGAAGTTAAGGGAGTAAATAGAATTTTAGAAAAGTTAGGTATGATCAACCTTTGGAGAAAATTGAATGGAGAAAAAAAAGGAATATACATTTTTTGGGGCAATACATGGAACCCACGCAAATTTGACCATGCTTTAGAGCATAAAACCCTCAAAATCAAATGCAGAAAAACAGAAATATTAAATGCATCTTTTTCAGAGCCTGATGCATTACAAATTACCTGTAATACAGGACCAGAAAAAAAAGACTAATTATTAATTGGAAACTCAATAATCTAATTTTAAAGAATGAGTGGCTAAAACAACAAGTCATAGACACAATAGATAATTTCATTTTAGAGAATGACAATGATGAGACAACATACCAAAATTTCTGGGAGGCAATTAAAGCAGTTTTTAGGGGAAGTTTTATATCTTTAGATGTTTACTTATATAAAATAGAGAAAGAGAAGATCAATGAGTGCAACTAAAAAAGCTAGAAAAAAGAACAAATTTAAAACCCCCCAATTAAATACCAAATTTGAAATTCTGAAATAAGAGGGGAGATTAATAAAATTGAAAGTAAGAAAACTATTGAATAAATAAACAAAACTAAGAATTGGTTTTATGAAACAAAAACAGCTGAATAGATAAATCTTTAGTTAATTTGATTAGAAAAAGAATTCTTGCTTATATCTACTGTAAATCTCAATCTCTACCAGTTCCAAACATTGCTGCTACTTGTTTCTTCTTGATCCAAGCAAAATAAGACTAATAATCCTATTTCTATATTCTCTAATAAACATCTTTCCATCTTCTATTCCCTAAAAATATCTATCATGACCTTATAAGCTTTTGCTAGATTAAATATCCTCAAATTCTTTCACCTGATATTGTAGATCTATCATATGGAATGATATTGACATTCTTTACTCTTATGTTACCCTTCTCCATATATTTTCTAGTTTATTAATATGTTTCAAATATAACACCAAGAAAATGGCAGAATGTTCTATATGGGGTGTGGCCAGAGTAGAATACAATGGGAATATCACTTCCTTATCCTAGATCCCATGCTTCTTTCAATGTAAAGCTTTTAATGATATATTTGAGAATTTTGATAGGAATTGAAGTAAAGCTTACTAGCCTAGTGTTTCCAGACTTTGCTCTCTTTTTTGGAAAATTCTTCTTCTTCCTCTTCCCCGCCCCATTCCTATGGTATCTCTCCTATTTTCCATGGACCTTCAGGGATCACTGGTTACGGTTCAGTACTCACATCTGCTAGTTTGTTGTTTTTCTCAGCATCTGGAATTTTATTCTTCTAGGCCTAATAACTTATGCTTATTATGGATACTTTACTTTTCTTCTCTTACATTTTTCTACTTATCCATATTTGAACCCAATAAGACTTAATCTTGAATCCTACTTCTGATACTTAGTAGCTCTGTGAACAAGAGCAAGTCACTTTTCTACCCTTTCTGAACTTCTACCATAAGCCATATACCTAATTTTTATGGGTGTTTCATTTCATATGGCTGATACTTACCTATGACTCCAACATGCATGGTTTTGTGGCTTCCAAAAAAAATATTAATTTGGTGTCAATGAAAATGAAGTATTCAGCCTTGAAATCAGTTCCCTTTAAGTACTATTTATACTTCAATTTCCAAATTGTATTCCTTTCATTTATGTCTGGTGTAATGCATGGAATGCTGAACTTGGAATCAGAAAGACCTAGATCATAATCCCCACTCTGCCAGTGCTGGCTGCGGTCATCCTGCCCAAGTACTTAGAGTCTTTAGGACTCCGCTTCTTCAGGTATAACATGAGGGAGTTAGAAAAGATACCCCCTGAGATTCCTTTCTGTTCTAAATCTGTGACCTTATGAGGCATCTCTTTAAAGCAATTCCATGTCATACAATCACAGATATGTAGCTGGGACTTCAGAGATATTTAATTGAACTCCCTCATTGTGTAAGTTAAAGAAATCAAGGCCTAGCATCACATAGATAAATAAGCATCAGAGATAGAATTCCAGAGCCAGTGCTCTTTTTTGTATCACATAGAAGGATTTCTATACAAGTGATGAAGACAGCATGAACTACTAAGTACTCTATGTCCTTAGTAGTGTGTGACCCTGGACAAGTCACCTAACCTCACTTAATTCCACTTTCCTCATCTGTCAAGTAAAGGGACTTCCAAAGTCCCTTCCAACTTTAAATCTATGATCCTTTGATGAATACTTTCAAAAATTAAGAACTTAAAAAAAAGATATCTTATTATGTTCATATTTGAGAATAAAAGAACTACCAATGAAGATCATTTCTTACTTACTGGAGATTAGGGGGAAAATATTATCTTACCTAGTTTAATTAATAGCAAATTGTAAGGTATTCAATTTTTACATAATAAGCATTAGAAATATTTAGCAATGCATTGATATAATGAATGAAATAAATTGCCTTGAGATCATTAACCATGATAAATTCTATTGATGATAGAAATTCTAAGTTGCATTGATGAAAATTAATTGGATTCATTCTTTTCTTTTTGGTCATAATTCTAGTAGATTGGAGTTGGAAACTTGATGAGTACTCCATGAAACTCAAATATTTTCAGAATGTGTAAAAAAATACTAAAAATAACTCATGTTCAGCCCACATATTTTAACTTACACATATTTCACAACCTCCAAAATAAGCTAATTTTTAATTCATTCTCAGGTGATCACAGCAAAACTTGAATTGTCATCACCTCATATTCATTTGCAAACAGAAATGAATAATAAAACAGATATCTTGTATATACACCATTTGTTGAATTTAGGTAAACTTTATGATCACCATATCTCAACTCCTGCTATTTACCCTCACTGCAAAGGAGGTGATTGGGAGCAGCAAGGAAAACTGGAAGGAATGTATATGATGATTGAAAAAAAAAAAAAAAAACAACAACAACACTTTCTACTTTTAGCTAAAACAAAAACATTCATAGAATTTAATTCTGTGGAAATATTAAAAATTATTGTACATTTTTCAACTTCATTTTTAAATGTTTTCCATATAACCAAATTCTGTCTAAAATCCAATCTGTTTTTACTTCAGACTTGAGCTAAAATTCTTTCTGACCTAGACTCATGACACTGTATATCTCTCCATAGGCAGTTTATAACTGTTTGGTATTGTTGAGTAATGATCAAAATTAGGACTTTAGTACAGCTTAAACAGATTAGAAACTGAAAAAAAATCCACTTTCAAAATAGATCAGAATATAAAATATCTGTTAAAAATGAAATATATTTCCCATTATATGCATTTCAGAGGTGCTTTCTGTTTAATTTAGCAAATAATTATGAAAACCCCACTATATGCTGGGTACTGATTGATTTTTAATTGGTAGAGAAAGCCAATCCTATATCCCTAAGATTTTTCAGTATAAGCCTTTCCTACTTCTTTAATGTATATATAAAATACTCAAGGATTTACTTATTTAAAAGGACTTAAAATGAATTTTTCCAAGTAAATATCCGCAGTAATAGAACAACAATGATGACAAACATTAATTTATTGCTTACTTTATTTAAGGCATTGTATACTAAGGTCTGGAGATAAAAGAGAAAAATCAAATAGTCCCTGCCCTCATGAAGGTACTGGATGCACATTTGGCATGATACGCACACACACACACATACACACACACACACACACACACACACCTTTTTTACACGCTTCATAAATCTTCAGCCTGGCTTTCAATTCCATCATTTAACCAAAACTGTTCTCTCCAATGTTACTAAAGATTTCTTAAATGTAAAAGCTGATTGCTTTTTTAAAAATTACTTCATTTTTCTCAATTACATATAGACAATTTTAACATTCATTTTTTAAAAACTTTTGAGTTCCAAATTTTCTCCTTTCTTCCCTCATCTTCCTCCTTCCTAAGACAGTAAGCAATTTGATATAACTTATATATACCCAATCATGTACAAATATTTCCTTATTAGTGAAATTATTAGTCCGTGTCATGAATGAAGAAACAGATCAAAAGAAAAAAATGAAAAAATAATGAGAGTGAAAAATAGCATATTTTCATCTGCATTGTGACTCATCAGTTTTTTTTCTCTAGATGTGGATGACACTTTTTATCATGAACCCTTCCACCTTGTCTTGGAACATTGTATTGCTGAAAATATCTAAGTCACTCACAATTGCTCATCATACAGTATTGCTATTACTTTGTAAAGTATTCTCTTTGTTCTACGTATTTCACTTTGTGTCAGTCCATGTAAGTCCAGATTTTTCTGAAATCAGAAATGACCGTTTTTCACTGTTTTTCAATCCTCATTCTTCTAGATTCTTTGTAGCTTCTTCTCCTTCATAAACTTCTTTCTAGGTTTTCTTGATTCTATACTCTCTCCTTTTTCTTCTCCTATGTATTTGATTATTGCTTCTTAATCTTCATTTAGATTATACCCACAATAATGGTGGTCTTGTCTCCTATACCATTTTACTTGGTGATCTCATTATCTCCTATGGATTCAATTATTATTTCTATGCTGATAATTCTCAAATCTACTTATTCAATCCTAACCTCTCTACTGATTTTCAGTCTCACATGTCCAACTGCCCATTGGACATATTGAGCTAGCTGTGCCATAAACATCTTAAACTCAAAATATCAGAAATTGAACTCATTAAATTTTTGCCCAAATCATGCCTTCTTCCTAACTTTCTTATTACTCTTGAGAATATCACTATCCTGCCAGTTTACCATGCTCTCAATCTTGGTATCATCCTCAATCCCTACCACCTTCTCAACTCAATCTTCTACGTCTTGTGAAATTTTTCCTTCATAATATCGCTTATATAGACCACCTTCTCTCTTATCACACTGCCGCCATCATCCTGGTGTAGATCCTCATCTCTTTCTGCCTTGACTACTGCAACAGCCTCATGATTGGTCTCCTTAACACAAATCTCACCTCACTTTGTCATCTTCCACTCAATTGCCAAAATGTTCTTCCTAAAGGATGGGTCTGACAACATCATGCACATGTACCCTGTTCACTGGCTCCCTATCATCTCCAGAATCAAATATAAAATCCTCTGTTTGGCATCCAAATTCTTCCAAAATGTGCCATTCTCTGGCCAGTCTTTTTACTGGCCTCATTTACGGGCCTTCTTACATTCACTCCCACATACTCTCTAGTAATACTGGCCTTTTTGCTATTCGTTGAGCAAGACATTGCTCCTAAATTGCCATTTTCACTGACTGATCCTGTATCCACCTAATGATTATATTCTTTTAATTTACTTATGAGTAGAAACCATTTTTTATGAATTTTCTATAACATTTGTATATAAATGGACACTTCAAATTATAAATGATTATTATCTATTCTTTAAAGCAAGTCTTTGGATTTATTTGGAACTCTTTGTTCACTTAAATGTATATCTGAAGATAAGAATTGCATTTAGTATAAAGGATTCTGCAGATACCTCTAATTTGAAATGATCTTCCTCTGAAGTGATTTTGAATTACTGAGACTGTGCTATACAAAAAAGGTTTGGATAATATTGTATAAAAACATTGTGAATTTTAAGTGTTAGAAATTATTGAATTTAAAGAATGTTCTTCAGGAGATCATTGTACCTGGCAACAACAAGACTATATGACGATCAATTCTAAAGGGCATGGTTCTCTTCAATAATGAGATGTTTCAAACCAGTTCCAGCTGTTCAGTGATGAAAAAAGCCATATACATCCAGGGAGAGGCCTATGGGATCTGAGTCGGGACCACAGTGTAGCATTTTCACACTCTATTGATGTTTGATTACATTATGTTTTCCTCTCAGGTTTTTATTTTATTTTATTTTCCTGTACAGCAAGATAACTGTATAAATATATGTACACATATTTGATCAGTCAAATATTTTAATATAATTAACATGTGTTAGACTTCCTGCCATCTAAAGGAGGGAGTGGGGGGTAGGAGGGAAAAATTTGTAACAGAAAGCTTTGCAAGCGTCAATATTGAAAAGTTACCTATGCATATGTTTTGCAAATAAAAAAGTTTAATAAAAAAATAAAGAATGTTCTTTTAAAATTTTTTTCTTTTTTTTCCCAGGTTTTTACCAAGTCTTGCAAGATCAGCATTAGAGAAAAATCTGCTAGATGCTAAAATTGAAGCAACCACTGATAACCACCTAGAACCAGAACCAAAGGATTATAGATGTAAGTTGCCTATAGTTTGTCTTCATCCTAATGAGCTTGTCATTTCTGGGATACTATTAATCTTTCACCAGTTTCTCTCCTATCTCAAGCTTATTAAATGAAAAAAAATTTATTTAGTAATCAATATGTGCCAAGTACTGTGTTAGTTACTAGGGATGCAAATATAAAAAACACAACAGTCCTTGCTCTTGATTTACATTCAAATTGGGTGCCACAACACAAAACAAAAGAGCAAAAGAGGAAGAACCAGAAGAAGGCCTTCCTGCTACCAGGTCTTTTTACAAAGGTTCTGGAAGGCCTACTACTAGAAAAACAGGCAAGGGGACAATCTCCCTGGAATACTCATTTCCTTATGTCAGCTATACATATGTTATGTATGGACTTATGTTGGTTCTTAATTCTCTTCATCTCAAGCCTAAATGTTTTCAAAGCTTTCTATAAGCCTATAAACCTAAACTTAGGGAAACCTTTAGTCTCCAGCGAAATGTTCTGCTATAGTTGAGCCAGTTTCTTAGTTATTATCTCAACTTGTGGTTTTTAATTCAGTCTCTCTTTCTTTGTTCATTATCTTTCCCCATTTGAAATGTTGCCCTTCTCTGTAGCTCTTCATTTACTTCCCATCCTTTATGGATTCCCCTTTGTCCAGAAAGCTCTCACAAACTCTAGCAATCCTCATAGATCTTTCCTAGCTTTAATGAATTTTAACCTGTTTAAAGGTTATAGCTAAATTATTTCTACTATGTATATATTGTACATATTTGTCACCTTGAACAAGAAAGGAGCCTAAGTCATATAATCCAACCCCCTGTCTAGCCTATGAGGATTCTATTCAGTATCCTTGATGGGCAAATATTGAGCTTTTGTTTGCATATTTGTAGTGATAATGACCTAACTGCTTTACAAGAGAACTTTTTCTATTTGGTTAGAGCTTTAATCATTTAAATGCTCTTTATAATGACTAGAAATTTTGACTACTATAATGTCTATCCATTGATAATTTCTCTTGGAAGACAGGCAGGAAAAAAAAAACCCAGAAAATAACTAGTTGCTAGAACTAAGCCTTCAGAATTATCTACTGTAGAAGTGTCAAACTCGAGGTTTCCTGAACCAGATTAAAATGTAATTGGGAAATGTTTAACAAAATAAATAGAAATACAGTATACAAATTAGATAATATTAATTTGTAGTTTTTTAAGTCAATATGCCATCTTAGGGAAATAGTTCTCTTTGAGTTTAATGCACTGATCTAGTATAATCTACTCATTTTACAAATGAACAGCCAGTCAGTAGAACTTTACTTGGAGCTCCAGCTCCCTGATTCCTGATCCAGCATTATTCCAATAAGCTTAAGCCACGATGCTTTCCCTAAATCTAATATTCTATTCTCAATACAGCTATTTAAATAGTTGACCCTGCAAAAATTTCCCAGCATCCTGCAGTAGGTAAAACATTGGGCGCAGGGTCAAGAAAACCAGGAATCAAGTCAACTCTCAGATAAATACTGGCAAGTGAGCCTAGTTAACTCTTGAACCTCTCAGTGTATTAATCACCATTCTTAAGAACATAAATTTCAGCAGTTACTGATCTTCACTGGGAGAGGAAGTGTCTGCCCCAGACTTCCCTACCTGATGAAAATACAGTCCTAAAACAGAACAAACCTAAAATACTTCTCTTTGTCTAATATTTCTTTGACAATTTCTCATGGTTCTGAATTTCCTCATCATCCCTGTTATTCTCCTTTGAATTTGATTCAATTTATCAATCTCCCTGCTAAATGTAGTTCAGAGAATGAGCACAGCCTTCCAGATGTAACTGGTCCAGGCTGCATTCTATTAATAGAACCCACATTCACATCAGCTTTCTCTTGGCAGCTTTGTTACATTGTTGGCTAATACTGAGCCTCTAGTTGACTAAAAACTCTGTATCTTTGTTATATAAATAATTATTTGAGTCAGATCTGCCCAGGTTGTGCTTGTGTAAAAAAAATAAAATAAAAAATAACCTGAGTATAGAACTTAGTCCATGATATGCTACTGTGAAAGGAGTAATTTGTTTGGGAATCAGAAGACTGAGATTCAAGAAACTTGTATGATCATGGGAAGTCACTTAAACCTCTCTAAGGCTTCCTTTTGTTTTCTGTAAAATTGTGACAGTGGTTGCATTGTCTTTTTCACAGGTTACTGCTTTGTAAATTTTTCAGTGCTATCCAAATGTGAACTATTGTTATTAATGTGATAACATTTCATGAGGTTTAATTTGACCCTCATTCTAGCTTCTTGACATTTTTTATGTTGTTTTGTTTTTTCATAATAATAGCTTTTTATTTTCAAAATATATACAAAAATAGTTTTCAACATTCACCCTTGCAAAAAACCTCCCTTCATTTCCTCTATCCCCTCCCCAAGACATCAAGAAATCCAGTATAGATTAAACATGAGCAATTCTTCTAAACCTATTTCCACATTTATCATTGCCATCTTTTTTTTGTACTACCTCTACTTAATAGCCACAGTGTTAAGGCACTAGCGCTATATAGAGGCCACTGGACTTAGTATCAGGAGAGCTGCTGTGTTCAATTCCCACCACTTTCATTTATTAACTGGATAACTTTGGATTACCTTTCTGCGCCCCACTTTCCTCATCTGTACAATGGAGACAATAAAACCAATATACCTTACCTTGGTTTTATTGTTACAGTCAAATGATCAAATGTATAGAAAGCTCATTGTAAACCTTAAAATGTTATAAAAAGCAGCTGTCAGATCTGCAAAGTCTTTAAGAACTTCATTCAGGAATGCATATTTAACCCATTTAGCATTCTTTCTCCCCCCTCCCCCATTTAGCATTCCTAAGAGTTCTATTACTATCTCCTCTAACACTTGGGTCTCAATTCCCATTCAACCATTTCGTGACTACCCTTTTCAGTCTGATGATCATTTTCCTTGGTAGAAAAAACAAACAAAATAAGAGTTGACTAGTTCAACCTTCTCTGTTATTCATTAATGTTTTCTGAGTATCCCAGGAAAACATTTCTGTCCTTCCCTTTTTTCTTCTTCTTATCTTAGGACTTTGGTTTTTGTATTTTTTGGTAAGAAGCATTTTATTTACTACAGTACAGTTTTCCATCTTAAATGTTCTTATCAGTATCCTAGTAAAGCTTGGTCAAAATTTTGTAAGATGTTACCTTAAAGTAGCAGAATTGCTAAGCAAATGATTTAGTTGAGGCAATTGAGATAATTGCCACCAAGTTATTTGTTAGCAATCATGCATTCTTATAGGACTTTCATTTTCTTTTTGATCTTTTTCAAGTGCTTATCTAACTAAGGCTACAGAGATGAAATGGAATAGAATACATAAAGCAAATGGACATCTTTCACCTTCTCTCTTCAAGAGGCCAGTCTATTGCTATCTTTGCCCCAGAAATGAAGATTTAAAGGCCCCAAGAAAGCTTTGGATAGAACTTTGAAAAATTGTCGACAATTTTTCTTCATATTTTTCACAAGACTTAGCTCATTCCTAGGCTTCAGCTTTCCTCAGGAAGTATTCTGCTTCTCTTTTGGATTAATTTGGGTTTGTCAGAGAGCTCCTTGTGTAGGCAAATATTGCAAATCTTCATCCTTTCCCCCTATTGGGATAATTGAGTTTTGCTTTTGAAAGTTTCTTATCACTTCTGAGATATTTTTCCTTTTATAGTCCTGATTCATGGGTAGGAATTTTAAAGCATTCTTGCTTTTATTTCATTCAATTTTTCCTTTTATGCTAGATCATTTTCCTCCTCTTGCTTATCCAGCAGCCTGGTTTATCATGTTTTTAGCTTAGATATTTTGGGAGACATTTTTATCTGATGACGAGGTCCATTTTATGATCATATAATAGGACATAAATCATACTTTAAAGCTAAGTGTATGTGCTATCAGTTCAATGTTACATTATCTGTTTTATCCGTAACAGATCCTCCTTATAGGTTTGTTATAAAGAATCTGCTTTTTCTCACAAAAATTATATGAATTTTATACCTGATGATATTTTTTAAATCTTCAAAGGTTGGCACCTTGCTTTTTACTTTGTTGTCTATGCTGAAATATTATATTTTTCTGTAAATGAATAGCAAATGCTTGCTGCATGAATGAGTTATTAAATGAATAAAAGTATCCAAGTGTTCAAATGACCTTGAAAACAGGCTAATCAATCAGTGATACAGATTGTTCATTATCATCTTAGGGGACCTGATGAACATGATAATAATGGCTCACCTTCGTATAGTCACTAAATGTTTTTAGGTGATTGTGTATTCATTATCCAATTTGATTCTTACCACAACCTTTTTTAAGTAAGTACTATACTTTTTAGCCTTATCTTGAGGTATTTTTATCACCATTTGACATATGATATAATTGAAGCTGAGAAATTTTAAGTGACTTTGCCAGGATGATCTCACCTACTGAGAGTTAGATGACATTCAAGTCTCAATCTTCTTGACTTCCAAGTCTAGACCTCATATATCTCAATGAAATAATATGTTGTGGATAGCATCCCAATAATATATCCATATATAGCAAGTAGTTAGTTGCTAGGGGAGAAAAAACTCCATCTACTATTTCTATATATTTATATATAGGTAAAAGGCCTCACAGTTAAAACTTCTCTCTGAGGAGTAGAATGAAAAGCTGATAAACGTGGAGCCCACACTGATATCCCTCTCTTTTTTTTCTTGTGTTCTCCTTCTCCCTCTGCTGCCTTAGGTGGTTTTTAATTGATCCCTACTCTCCATACAACAAACTAGAGTTGTAAATAGAGTTTTGTATTGGGTAGAAATAAGAGCTTTACTTCACTTTTTTTTCCAGTGGAGGGGAAATTGAGAGGGAAAGGGAGATAGAATAGCCCCCTAAAAATAGAAAAAAAGGGGGAAAAGAGTAATTGAAGTGTTTTTTTTTTTAATTTCAGAGAAGTAGAAAGCCAGAAGAAAAATGACAGCGAAGCAAGACAGCTTTGAAAGTTCCATGTTGAATTTATTATATATTTTAAAATAAATTATTATACATTACAAATATATAATTATTTGTAAATTATATATTATAAATTATATTATACATAATAACTACTTTCAATTACATATACAATTCTCTTTTTCTCTTACACTATGTAAGTGGATATGAACATTTTATAGAATGTTTAAGTTCAGAGTAAAAGAAAAAAAAGCTTAATTAAAAAAAAGTTAAGTACCTTTGATTATTTTCTTGGAAGAAAGCAGCACATTGGATAGAATTTTGGATTTGGAGTCATATATACTTGAGTGCAAATATTGCCTGAGACCCTCACTAGGTGTGTGATCTTGGACAAGTCACTTAACCTCTCTCATTCTCAGTTTCTTCATTGTAAAATGGGGATAATAGGATCTAATAAACTAGGGTTGTTGTGAGATTCAAATGAATTAACATATGTGAAGGTCTTTGTGTATCTTAAGTTCTAGATAAATATTAGTTATTGTTATTATTATGAAAACTATTACTTTCTTTTTTATGAGCCTATTTTGTGAAAACATCCAGGGATGTCTTTTTGCTTAAAGTTTCTGGGTAGTGTGTGTATATGTATGTGTGTGTGAATAATTGTCTATATCCTCTAAATCTATTCAATTAGTATTAAAAACATTTTTATCAGTTTTCTGTTCAACCATTACAACCATGTGGCAAATTTATTCTTCTACATTACTGTTCTTTCTTGTGATACTTTTATAGGGGGCCCATTTCAGAGATCTGTTGGCAATAAAGAAACAGGAAATTTCTCAGCTTTACAAACAAAATTTATCTTTTCCTGCAGAATGTATGTGTAAAGGAAGAAGGCAGAAAAAAGATATTTTTAATATTAGAGAGGGAGATGACTGCTGAGAGTTGCTGTACATTGCTATATCTTCTTGTGTCACTGTGGTAATTAATTAGAGTATTAGGATTCACTATTTTAATTGTGACTAATTAATTTATGAAATTTAATATTTCCTCTTCTCTCCAATGTTTGTAAATTTATTGACGATATACTAAAAATATTCCTAGAAAAGAATTGATTTTTCTATGATTCTTCTTTACAAGGAAAATTATTGATAGGGATTTAATAAAAATTAAGTCATTTGGTTAGCTCTGAAGGAGTATGTGCAAAGGTTAAAATGTTCTTTGAAAGAAAGTTATGTTATGACTCAACAGTCTTCTGTATAACCTTTGGAATTGTCAGTCAGTAATTATTGAGACCTATTCAGTATGGGTCTACTAGGTACTATAAGAAATGAACATGAAACATAAGAAACAGTTATCTCAGATTCAGGGTGGAAAGAGAAAACTAATAGAAGTGAAACAATGAGAGGACAATTCAAAAGAACCTATAATTAGAGTATAAATGGAAGGATGCACTCTATAAACAGGAGGAGATAAAACAGGTAAGGATCTGTCATGATTAAAGTAAATGGGGAACTCCTCATGAAGGACCACAAGAAAAATAAAGGGCTTGATACAGAAGTCTTAGGTAGATGAAGTTCCTTCCCATCTTCTAATTATAGTAGTAAGACGTCTTTCTTATCTAGTCATGTAGAAAAAAAGGGTTGAATAAAATGCAATGTAGAGGGAAAATTAGGGAACCCTGTTTACCTTCCTTCTAGTGATCCTTTTTTCTTCTCAAGTCTTATCCCAAGACAGTTGCTATATACTTAGATGATATATTAAGGAATCTCATAAATCCCCAGAGAGAAAGTCCTCAATAGTATATTGTCCTTTGTACCTGTAATCAAAGGCCTCCACAGCCATTGGAACTGCCCTGGCTTGGCATACATGGCACAAAGTTAAGTCCCTAGGGCAAAAGAATTGAAAAGACACTCTTTGACTGTTTTATGGCATAAAATGTTCCAGTGGTTTATTACCATTTTTATGTTTTCCTCTTTCTGAAGATTAAGTAATCCTCCAAAATCCACAAAAATAATAACAATTAATAATAATATTGATAGCCAACATTTACATGGTATCTTAAAGTTTGCAAAACACTTTGCATACATGGTCTCATTTGATTCTGACAATCCTGAGAAATAGGTGCTATTATTATCCCCATTTTACTGAGGAGGAATATGAGACTGAGTTTAAGTTGTCTGTAGTCAGTCACTTAATGAGTAAATATCTGAAATAGGAATCAAATTCAGGTCTTCCGGATTCCAAGCCCAAAATTCCATTCACTGTCTCCAATGCTTAATATGTCACAGGGCTGGACCAAAAATCATACTTGACTAATCTGGTGTTTTTATTAGGACTACTGATTCATTCTTTGCTTTATATGTCTTTTTTAGGTGAAATAAAATCTGGATCTCTGAAGATTGGGAATATTAGCATACCAGTCCATAATACCAATGAGAAAATGAAAGTGCCTGATGTTTTATTTTATGAAAATTTCCAAGTAAGATCCTTGATCTTGAATATTCAGGGATAGATTATTTTAAATATAATGATGCTTAACTCACCATATTTAATTTCAGCAGACATAAATTTGTGATGTTTTAATGTTACTCATAAATTCAAAATTTCTGTTTGTATGACACAAATGCAACCATTAAAGTTATATTACCAACATTTTCCAAAATATATTTAAAATGTAGAGTAATGGCTACTTTGCTTAGCATAGTAGTGTGTGTGTGTGTGTGTGTGTGTGTGTGTGTGTTATGCTATGATGAAATGAAATGTTATTTCATTTATATATGTGTATATATACATATATAAATGAAATAACATTTATATATACGTATATATATAAATGAAATAACATCACAGAATATATAGGAAATTGAAAAAAATTACTGTACTATATATATTGAAAGAAATCATTTTACCAATTTGTAAAAGCTGTGGATGAAATAAAGCTGGCACTGCTCATCTCTTTTCTAGAGAATTGGTAAATAAACAGAGTAAAACAGAGGTTATCATTCACACACACACATACCACACTAACCTTTTTACCCCCAAGCTCATATATATATATGAAAACAGTGCTAAATTTGGGTACTTTTATAGCTATTTTATAAGGTTATGTCTAGATAATTTTTCAGAAATAAACAATATTTTTATGTTTAAAATAAATTTGTATAAACCACAGTTTTAGGCTTTAAAAAAGTACTTTCTTTTTCTTTTCCCTCTCTGCACTCAGTTAACTGTTGTAAATTTTGTTCTTCATCTGATTGCTTCTATAGTGCAAGCAATGAAGTTAATGAACCAAAAAGTTAATAACATGTTATCCTTAAAACACAAAGAGGAAAAATCCCACTTGTCAAATAGAAAAAGACAATGATTATAAATAAAATTTGCTTTTTTCAAATGTTAAATTAGTATTACCTTTGCCAGAAAATAAAAGAATTGGTGTTTCAGGAATTTGTGAATAAGTATAATTAGGAAGTTGTCGAGGATATCAAGACATAAAAAGAGAACATAACATGAAGATTTGAATTTAAATTTTCGTTAGACACTTACTAACTGTGATCTTAGATAAGTCACGTAAATCAACCTCAGTTTCCTCAAATGTAAAATGAAAATGATAGTGATAGCAACTAAATCACAAGATTGTTGTGAGAACCAAGTGAGTTAATTTTTATAAAAAGCACTTAACTTAGTACATAGTAGGCACTTAAATTTTTCCTCCCACCTTATTTTCTCCCAGTCTTCCTTCCTTCCTTCTCTCTTACCTTCCTCCTCCCTCCTTCCACCCCTCCTTTCCTCTCTCTTTCTCTCCTTCCCTCTCTCCCTTCCTCCTTCTGTCCTTTCCTTCTTTCCATTTTTCCTTCCTTCCTTCCTTCCTTCCTCCTTCCTCCCTTCCTTCCTTCCTTCCTTCCTTCCTTCCTTCCTTCCTTCCT
>JAJPUD010005665.1:2335-28072 GCA_023553655.1 Myrmecobius fasciatus | reverse complement strand
ACCTTCCTTCCTTCCTTCCTGCCTTCCTTCCTTCCTTCCTTCCTTCCTTCCTTCCTTCCTTCCTTCCTTCCTTCCTTCCTTCCTTCCTTCCTTCCTTCCTTTCCTTTCCTTTCTTCTCTTCCTTCCCTTCCTCCCTCTTTCTTTTTCCCTTCATAATATCAGTGATCCATTAAGTCTAGTACCAAGGATAATAATGGCTAAATATTTATTTCCTCAGTATTTTAAAGTTTACAAAATCCTTCACTTACAACAAGTATATCAAGTAGTTAGTAGAAGTATTATTTCCTCAATTTTATGGGTGGAGAAATTGAGAAGCAGAGAGAGGTTAAATGATAAGATATTTGTCAGAACCAGGACTTGAACCCAGGTCTCCTGACTCCCAAGTGCAGTTCTTTTCCATAGACCAGGCTATCCCAAATACTTCTTAGCCTCTTTTAATAAGTTATATTGAGGAGTTCAGCCATGGTTTTGATGGGTTTTTTCCTTAGTAAAATCTGCTAAAATTTAAAATAATTTTCTATCTTACTACATCTTCTTGAGTAATGAAGATCATAAATGTATTCCCTGCTGTGTAAAATATCTTTTCTTAATGTTAAAAACATCTCTTTCAAAATACAAAAGGTATCCTATAGTTCTAGTACTCCAAGGTATGGTGAACCAGTACTAGTTGGGTATGACTGTGTCCTTACTGATTGCTGTTAACATCTTGTCAGCATCTTCCCCGCTATTCCTTATTTTTTTTTTTTTGTTTGATTTGTCCTAGTGTGAAATCCTTTCTCTCTTTTTGTATTTGTATCTCTTTTCTGAACTCTACTATCTTCATTAAGTCATTTTGGAGGTCTATATGCCTCCTTTGGATTATCATATCAGACTTGCTTATATATATATATATATGCAGGACATGTTTTTAGTTCAATCATTCAATCATCTTTTTTAAAGCACCTGCTATATGCCAAACACTGTGCTAAGCATTGGGAAATGCAAAAAAGACACAAATATGCTCCTCAAGGAGTTTTCAGTCTAATGGGAGAGACAACATGCAAAAGTACACAAAGCACACTATATATAAAATAAATAGGAAATAATTGAGAGAAGCAAGATACTGGAATTAAACTTCTTTAGAAAATGATAATGATCTCTGTTGATAGCTGTTATTTTATCCATGTCTCAATTTTTCTGTGTTAATAATTTATTTAAATAAGTCAGAATAGTGTTAACCTCAATTATGTCCTATACCTTCCCATTTTTATATTTTCTTTTTCTCATTATTTTTATCTTTCTTCTAACCAATCACTGGTATGATTTATAAAATGATTGAGAAAAAATTCCTACGTTAATATTCAATCATTTACTATTTGTTAAAATGTTTCATTTTTCTGAATTTGTGGGGATACTTGTCAATTTTTAGCCTCTAGAAATATTTTCTTAAAGAAAATATTTATGAAATACACAAGTGGACCTTTTGCAGAGTATATAAGCCTTTGATTTATCTTGTTTGTTACACCAGAACCATGTTTGACAACATATTTTTAACTTTTATCTCCCAACTTATCTTTTCATTGAAGTCACTGAATATTAAAAGTATATGTTGATTTAATTTTGAAAGTCCATTGATTTTAGCCTAGCATTTAAAGCTTTTTCAAATCATATTTCCACCTACCTTTATAGATTTATTTAGTGTTTTTCATTTCTATCTTCCTTCCATTTGTATTAGCCTACTAATTGTTCTCCATATTTAATCTTTCTCTTGCTTCTGTACATACTCTCTCCCTTATACCTTACATGCCTTCCTCCCTTCCATCTTATAGAATTCTGCTAAACCAGAGATTCTTTACATTTATTTGTGTTATAAACCCTTTTGGTAAAATCTGTGGATCATTCAGAATAATGTTGGGTTTTTAAATTCATATTTGAATAGAAGGAAATACTAAATTTCATTCAGAGGTAGTGAAATTAAAAATGCAATTATTTTCTCATCTGATTTTACAGACCCCCTGAAATCTATGAACAATTTGTGAGTCCATGAATCCTTGTTCTAGACTCACCTTAGATGTCACCTCATAAACAAAGCCTTTCCTGATCCACCTAGATGCTATTCTGTCTCCTTCAAATTTCCTCAATTTACTCATCTGCAAACATCCAGTATTGCCCTTAAGTTCCTTGAGGAGAGAGACTATTTTGTTTTTTGGCTTTCTGTCTCCAGTACCTAGTCTATTATTACAGATTCAGAGCTGGATTTAGATGATAACCCTTCATTTACAGATGAAAAAAACTGATTTATTGAAATATTAAGGGATTTCCCTGGACTGAGTGATGTCACACAATTTGTAGTTATGATTAAACTCAGAATTTGAACCCAGATCTTCCTACCTCCATAGTCAATGCTTCACTTTGTTTGCTAAAAGAAATTTAAACCCAGATGTATGAGTTATTGAGGAGTCATTTCTTGGTAGGTACCCTTAATTTTTCTTCAATGTCTGGAAAATGAATCCCTCAGCAAAGTGTCACTAATTTTTGTCAAAAGCAACAATTATATTTTATATACATAGTTGTTTTTCCTTGTGACAAGAAGTGGTCAATTTAGGGACATGGTGGGCATGGTGTATATCTAGAAATGACTGATGTAGAAACAGAAGGTATGAATAAAACCTCTTATTTTTGAGCAAGTAAAATAGGTGAAATGTTTGCTGAAAAGAGAATGGAATGGCAGGGGCTTAAGGAGAATTTATAAATTAGGGGAAAAATTCTGTAAGAGAAATTAATCTGTTTCATATTTATCCGAGGCACCAAATAGTATTTAAAATACTAATAAGTGTTTAAAGATATATCATTTAAGTGTTTGGCTTTTAATTTTAAGTTGGCTCAGGAATTGTCTTATTGTCCATTTTTAAGCTGTTTCCGAGAAATTTTGATAATTAGCCAATCAGCCAAAAAGGCAATAATATTTGAGAAAAATGTTCCTCTGGTGTGGGTGATTAAGATTTTGAAACACTAATTGCCAGTTAGGCAAGCATGTTCTTTAAAAAATTAAACTTATTTAGGGATACTTTAAAAAATAATCACATCATCTTTTGTATCTTTTCAAATATATCTTCCACTAAAGCTGACTTCAGTGATTCATTATGGAATTAGATGATCCTTAATTTTCAATAGCTGTGCCAGTAGAGTACAACATGAGCTCAGCCAGGTTCTCCTAAGCTGAAAAGATGTAGTTTTAGCAAAATACTGTGTGTTCTCTGAGTTTTCTAACCTTGCTAAACTCAGAGGCTCAATACCAAAAATCTGACTACATAATTCATTAAACCAAAATTTGTGGGGGGCCTACCATTTTTGTGAAGATTATTCCCCACATAAATGATACCACTTCTTTCTTGAATTCATCAATCAAGATGTATTTATTAAGGGATATGTGCCAGGCAATGAGGATTAAAAAGAAGGCATGAAACAGTCTCTGCTCTTCAGGAATTTTGAGTCAAACTGAGAGAGTCAACACATACTCAAAAGGGTACACAGAGAGAGAGTAGGTATAAGGTAATTTGGGGGCAAAGGCTTCATATAAAACTATAGTATTTGTGCTTGAGCTAAGATATTAAACAGAGTAGGGATTATGAGAAATAGAAATAGGGGAAGAGTTCAGGAATGGATGACAGTCAGTTTAAAGTCATGAAGATGGGACATGGTCATATATGAGATAATAAGGAGGTCAATTTGGCTAATTGATAGTGTGTGGGGAGCATAGTAATGTGTAAAGACTAGATAACTGAAGTATCTAAATGGAACATCTTACTATGCTCAATGTTAGTGAAAAATTATTGATTCTTAAAGGAAAAAGGAGGTAGGGAAGAGAAAATCCCATGCAAAGACAGAGTATCTATTGACCCTGCCTAACATATTTACTTAGGACGTATTTTCAGTTCATAATGTAGGATTTCTCTTGAGAAAGAATTTACTCACAAAAAAGGGTTGAATTTTATATTAATCTTTGTGTCACAATTTGAAAAAGTGAATGTGCGTTTTAGGACACATTTGGTATCTTAATTTAGTGTAGGTATCTTTATCAAAGGTAATTATCAAAAATTAATATAATATTAAAGCTCAAGTGAGTTGGTAAACTCTAAATAGGAATATTATACTCTTAGAATATATGATATTTTAATAGTCAAACTGCATAATTTAAGGACTGAACATTTGAATTAAAGTATAAACTTCTCAGAAAACTTATCTTGCCTATTTAGTATTACATAAGTAGAATTTTTAAAATGTACAAAATTGATACTCTCATTGATTAGGTACCTTTACTAATGATGGTAATATGTGATTTATGTGTATAGTTTATCTAAAAGTTCCAATTATCTTTTAAATAAATTTTTGGAACCTGTTAGGATAATTTCTGTTCAATTGTACTTAAAGTAATTTTCATACCTTTTTTTTTTGCTTTTTTTGCTGAGGCAATTGAGGTTAAGTGACTTGCCCAGAGTCACACAGCTAGGGAATGTTAAGTGTCTGAGACCAAATTTGAACTCAGGTCTTTCCGATTTCAGGACTGGTGCTCTATCCACTGCACCACCTAGCTGCCCTAATTTTCATACTAATTAAAAGGTCATTGGCCCATCATTTGTCATTAACTTGAAGGTGATTTATTTTCTTTAGCACATGATACTTATGGAAGATATGCTCAAAGACTTTCTTCTGGGAGAACATCTGCTATTGGTTGGTAACCAGGTGAGTTTAAGCAACCATGCTTATCTCTGGTTTTCTGTATGATGATTCTAATAGAGATTTGCTTGTTCTTTAAAATTTAGAACTGAAACAAGTTAAGTAATTTGTTCTAGGGAGCCCATAAAGAGCCACAGAACCTTCATGTGTAGAGCCCCAACACAGAGACAACTATATCCAAAAAACTTGTTTGAGATACATCTGAATGTATATGAAACACATTTCTAGAGGTTCTGAAAACTTGCATGATGCTATGTTAATAAATTCTAGGAAAAGGACTCAGTTCTGTGATCCCAATAGTATTTGACTTTCAAAAATGAACAATTTATTTCTACTATAATAATAGACATACTCTGTGTGTGCATGTGTGTATAAAGAGAGAGAGTACTTTTAGGTTTTTAAAGTACTTTTCATATATTATTTCATTGAATCCTCATAATAGCCTAAGATAGATATTCATGGATTATTTTCCCTTCGGTTAGGGAAATTGAAACTGAATTTGTCTGTGGTCATCTTTTTAGTAGTTGTCATTTGCATAATTTGAAAGCAAGCTGTCATGATTCCTTATACTGCCATCGTGGGTACCTTTAAATTATAATAATAAGCATGGTATAGAGAAAAACTCTGGATTTGAAGTCAAATAATCTTTCCTTGTTAATTAATATTGTGTAAACCATAATAAGTCTTTTTTATCTTTAGGCTTCATTCTAAGCTGAGGACACCAAGGAAAGTCTTTCAATTTCAAAACCCATGATTCTCTATTTTGACCGACAATACAGAGGTGCTAGGATGGATAGAAAGATATATAAGACATTGTCCTAGTGTTTCTAAAGCAAAATTTTTGGCATATGCAAACCTAGACCTTAAATGGATGGTGTCTGTTCCCATGTGGTCCAAATCTCTCCTTTAAAAATCTAGTCCCTAGAGCATTTACATCTCCTTTAAAAATCTTCTAAAATCCAACTAGCCTTTTTTTAATATGATGTGACAGGAGCCGAGAGTAGAGAGGTAGCAATAGGTAGGGTTGGTAAATTATATCAATTGGATTGACTGAAGACATTGGACCTTAACAGAATGGGCATGGAAAGGAGTTGAGGATGAAAGCCCTGAAGTAAGGGCATAGACTTGGCATCATTATCCCTGGGACTGAATAGAGAAATACTTCTCTATGGTTAAGGTTTTACATTTTTCTAAACATATCTTCTCCAGGCAGGGGTTCTCAGGAGAGCATCTTGTTACTATCCTAGTTCTCACTTGACTTGCTGCCTAGCTTTCCTTCAGTTTCTGCATGCTGTACTATAGGATCAGGAAACTGTTGTCAACATACACTATGAGAGGGAAAATGAGGTACATCGATTTTACTCTTTGTTTTTATGTGTAGAAATAGGAATGAGGTAATCAGAAATGTTCCTCTATATTTATATATGTTATATAAAAACATATATCATATATAAAAACTATAAAGAAGCTTTTATAATATCCAGACCCCAGCCCATTGTTCTTTCCATAGGACTTAGGTTAGGATTGGGAAATAGAGGCCTGTCATGTAAAAGACTTTACATTTTGATTCCATTTCAAATGGAATCCAACTCATTTGGATGTCTTCATTTAATTTGTACATGCCACTTTGTAATCACTAACACAGATATCCCTTCAAAAGTCTTGACAAATGCCCTGGCTCAGTTCTTCTCTTTTGATTCTGAGTCTTTCCCTGTACCTTCTTCCCAAAATTACATACTTATTAATCTGAAAGTAGAACAAACCAAAAAAAAAGCAAAGATGGGAGGAATGGTTTAGGGTTTCTAATATTAAGTTTCTATTATGAGAATACCATTTATACATAAAGTGACAGCATCTGAAAACACCGAAATGCAAAATCTCTTTATGTGATTCTTTTTTAAGTACAGTTAACCATTACACATGTTCAATAGTACTCAGTTTCTTTGCGGAATATTAGGTGATTATCATCCAAAAATCTTCCAAGGAAGAAAGTTTGGGATATCTGACCTAATATTTAACAATGAATCTACAAGCAGTAGATTCACTTTCACTTCTTTAGGCTGATGGTGTCTAGTCCAAATAGAAGTGGAGAACCTCTTATCCATGCATAAAGTTCTCTGCAGCCAGCATATTTACCTCATTCTAAAATGTAACATTATCTGTGGTTTTTTTTTATTTTGTATAATATTACCCAATTACATTATACTGCAATTTGGGCTATAATCAGATGTGTTTTGGACCCCATGCAGCCTGAAGGTATGGTATGTGACACTTATCTTCTAAACAGTCTCTAAGACTGAGTTACAGAGAAGGTTCTGAGACCATCATTGGTTGAGGCAGTCCCCTAGATCAATGAAATCTAGTTCTTATTCCACAGTGTAGGGCACAGTGCTAGCCAAAAATAAAATCATTCCTGTCCTTAAATAGCATAGATTCTGTAAAATAAGCTGATGGTAGTTTGTTTCAAATTATAATGAATGCTCTTTAAAAATGAAACTGTCATTAGATAGATATAGACTATTTTGTTGTCTGTTTGCAAACTAGAAATTGGCAGAAAGCCCTGGAAGAAGCTTTCTAAACAGTATTAAAGTTGTAAATTTAGATGAGCTTAGTAAGAGTTCCCTATTACCCATGGCAACATGTAGAAAACGAGGGAATCAAAAAAGAACAATTGTTGACTTTGAGGTTATTTTAAGCTAAGCCATACCCTTTTCTCAGAGATAACACCATCCTTTCAGGGAATTTGCAGTTTTGACTGAGATTTACATGTACTGGACAGCTAAATATCTTACAGGCTTTATAGATCACATGAAAAAAATATTGAATTGGAAAAGAAAATCTAGCAGCATGTGTCTTATTTCAGCAAATTCAAAGTTCTCTTATCTTTTGTACCATGAAATAACCTTCTGAAAGGGATTGATGGCCTGGAACATGGGCCTTCCAGGAAGTCAAGCACAACTACTGCCTTTGGGCAAAACAGAACCAAAGGATCACTCCTAAATTACACCTCAGATGCTTGCCTAGTATTCCTGGTAAGTATCAGAGAACCACAGCAGTAGAGGAAGAGTACATCCACCTGCTATAATTACAGCCATACTAAGGCCTTCATACAAATTATGAGTTTCATGCTGTTCCTGATCATAGCATTACTTTCTATTTATTTCATACAAACTAAGGGGAAAAAAGAAGAAATGGTCATTTTCCCTGGAAGAGACCTTTTTTTTGCCTCAAATTCTTCCTTCAGAGTAAACCTTCTGCCTTTCTCTTTTTTCAAATCTTTTTTTTTCTTTTTATCACAGTATAATTTTTAATCCATAATAAGAAAAAATATTTATTACCTATATCTTTTTAGGATAATGAATGGCCAAATCATTGATTTTTTCATGTAGTTTTTAGTGAAGTGGACATGGCATGTTTTCTGCTTCCAAAACTCTATTCCTAAAGGAAGAGTCATTCAGTAGTGCTTTCCAAGATTTGAGAGGCCTTTTTTTAAAATTTTTTGCTGAAGCAGTTGTGCTTAAGTGACTTGCCCAGGGTCACACAGGAAGTATTAAGTGTCTGAGACCAGATTTGAACTCAGGTTCTCCTGACTGGCTAATGTTCTATACACTGTCATCTAGCTGCCCCAAGGGGGGGAGGGGTTTAAATTGAGAACGTAAATGCAGATTTTTTTTGGTTTAAGGGAGATTTCATATAAGCAATTTCATTCCAGGGGGGAAAAAAAAAGCTTTATCAGTTACCACATAGAGCCCAGCTTCTGAGTCTATCCTTAGACCCCATCTTTTGTCATGGCCATGTATGCCTACTTAATAAAATCCCACCTTTCAACAGCTGTATTCTACCTTTGAAAATGGAAAATAGCAAGGGGGTCGATTCCATTTTTAATCTGCTACTTTCTGCTTTTTACAAAAAGACAATACCTTCTCTACATTTGCATGTAGTAAGGAAATAAGAGTAAGTTGAAGAAAGAGGTTTGCTTTTTGACAGTCCTTATAAATTTAAAAATACTTTATTACATTTTTCTGTTAACTTACAGGGTGTAGGAAAAAACAAGATTGTTGATAGATTCCTTCACCTGCTTAACAGACCCAGAGAATATATTCAACTACATAGGTAAGAGCATAAACTCACTAATCTGTTAAACTTCTGGTTTAATAATCTATTTTTCTCCCTAGACAATTAAAAAATACTTCCTTAAAGACTCACTTTTTTCCCCTTTCTATTCTTATTGCATTTATTTTTTCCTTTTCTGTAAGGAAATGAAAGCCTATAATATTTGTTTTTAAAATAATGGATACTTTTGTAAATACTGATTGATAGATACTGTGAGGCAGAGAACTGATGAGCATTTCATTCATTTGAAAAAGCATTCAGAAAATACACGTCATTTTTATTTTAGGCAAAAACTATAAATGAGTTTCAGTCACATAAAAAATGTATCACAAACCTTCCAAGGAGGAATGGGAGAAGTGGGAGAGGCATTATGGATTCAACTTTTGTAGAGCACAGGCACACTAGCAAGTTGGTTTCCCAGAAGAGAACTACCTTTTTCAGCAGTTGGAAAGGGTTCAGATGACATTAGAAAGACACTTGTCACCTAAAGGTAGTAATGCAGATTTGGGAAGTTCTCATTGACAGTTGTTAATGATTAAGAAACATGTTATGTTTTGGCAGTAGTGGTCAATTTAAGTAATTTTAGCCAAATTAAATTGAAAGATTACCAGAAAATGAGAAGTTTATATACTAAAGTCACTGAGATTATCTACAGTTAATAAGAGGCAGTTAGTGACTCAATGGAGAACTTTGGACCTGAAATCAGAGATACCTGAATTCAAATCCAGATTCAGCACTTGCTAGCTGTGTAACTCTAGGCAAGCCACTTAACCCCTGTTTGCTCAGTGGTAAAATGGGGATATTAATAGCACCTATCTCCTAGGATTGTTGTAAGAATCAAGTGAGAATGTATTTATAAAAAGTGTTTAGCACATTGCCATGCCTCACACATAGTAGGTGCTGTGTAAATGCGTATTCCCTTCTCTCTTCAGTGTAATTAAAACCAGACCTCCTGGAACTGATTTAATCATAGATTTTAACAGGTGATATACAAGGGCTGAATTCTGCTTTTGATATCATTTTTGAGAAATTACTGATCTGTAGGGTACTAGATACATTTTATTTTTTAAGCTTTTTAATAGGTTACAGAATGACTTCTGTTTTTATTTTTAGGTCATTTTATTTTTATTTTATTTTTGCTTTTTTCTGAGGCAATTGAGGTTAAGTGACTTGCCCAGGGTCACACAGCTAGGGAATGTTAAGTGTCTGAGCTGAGATTTGAACTCAGGTCCTCCTGACTTCAGGGCTGGTGCTCTATCCACTGTGCCACCTAGCTACTCCTTAGGTAATTTTATTCTGTTTATTCTTGCCATTAATGATTTATTATTGCTGCTTGGTGGTATTTTTAAAAATGTTGTTTTGCTATATTTATGTATGCAATGTACTTTAAGAATGTAGTTGTGTAATTCCAATATAAAATGTTAATTAAATATAAAATTTTATAAAATTATATTATGTTTAGATACTATATTTTACATATGAGTATATTTTAATTGAGCATTTCAAAAATATGAGTCAGGGTACAAATAATCTTCCTAAAATAGTCTCAAAAATAGAAATCAGCTTTTATCTCTCCTGCATACTCAGGGTATTTACTTTCAGCCCAAGTCTACAAGGTCTGATTTGAATCTGGATTGAAAAACTATAAACAGTCATTCACCCTGAGCTATATGCTTCCCATTTACTAAGCGCTTTTCAACTTGGTTCAGCAGAAACTTACTGCCTGCAAAGTACTTAGATTTCATGAATACAGAGATAAAAAATTACACATTTTCTTGCTTTCAAATAGTTTGTAATCTATGGGGTGTGACATGTATACCTATGAATGTAATTCAGAGTAGAATATGATGGAGCAAGGGAGAGAAAGATTTAGAAACATTTGATATAGTACCTGATCTAAGCCCTGAAGGGAAAGGATTTCACCAGGAGTGAGGACAGGAGCACATTCTGGGTGTGAGAGAACAGCTTGTACATGTTCAGCAATAGAAGACTCAGAAACAGAGATTCTATTTGGGCCACTGGAGGAGGAGGCCTGCCCTGAAGTGTGAGTCAGAGTGTGAGAAAATCATGGTTGCTAACCCTATTTCAGAGTACTCCTTTCATAACAGAATTAGAGAAAACAAATTTGCTAGCCTTTCATTGATCTGCTATTGCTGTATCAGTATCATCCTGAGCCATCCTTACAGTTTTCGTCGATGACTTAGAAAATTCCAGCAGTTTTCAGAATAACAGTGGACATCTGGGATGGAAGAATCATGCTTACACATCCTGTTCAGTTTTTCAAGTCATCAATATTTAACTTTTGGACCATTTTAGCCTGTAATTTTCATAGATAGCAATTTGTCTACCATTGCACATGCATCTTGATGGTTAAGATGCAAATAGAAAGGGATTCAGTCAGCTTTCTTATTGAGAAGAGTGGAGAGGGAATTGGCTAGCACTAATCAAGACTCCACACAGAGGAAAATTAAGATAAGCTTCATTACTCTATTAACTTCCTTCTGAATAGTTTTTCTTTAAATATATGTACATTTTTTAAAAAAATAGCTTATTTTGGGATATTATGTCTATCATTGGTCTTACTAAAAGCAGTTTGTAAAAACCATCTCTTTTCTAGTTCTTGTAAAATGCAAGCATCTATTTTGACATGAATTTTGAGTTAATTTTTCTTTAGTTGTGCGTTGGTGTTCAGGCCATTCTCATTCAAGATATTTTAGATTTATTTTTATCATTTAGTAATAGGTTTATAGTATTAACACAATAGTTAGATTGTTATGTTCAAAACAAGGTAAACTGGGGCACAAAGTTCTAAGCACCATCAATTTATCAATAAAGTTTGAATTTAATAGGATCTCAACTTCCCCAGCAAAACTAAGACTCAAAGGTAAGAAATAGATGTCCTTTTAATAATATTTAGGGAAGTGTGGAACAAAGAAGAGGACTTCATAAGGAGAAAATAAGTAATGATTAGTTAGAAGAGCTTAACATCATTAACAATGAAATCAGAGATAAGGCACAGGGGGATAATACCATTGCTTGAAAAATAGGAATAAGGAGCTGGCAACAACCCTCTCATTTCCTCCAGTGACTAAGAAATGTTCATAGTTAGATTCCACCTGCAAAGTTAGAGATAGTGGACTAGTCTTCTTTAGATAAGAAACCAGACAAAGGATTCTGGGAAGATAGTGGAATAGTCAGAAAATTCTAAGCTCGCCACATTTCTCACACAAACAAGACAAAATTATGCTCAGGGTAAAGGTAAAGTGATTAAAAACAAATAAGAATGGGGGCAGAACCTTGGGCCTCTTGGGGCAGTTAGAGAAGATCTGAAGAAAGGTAAGGAATGCAAGTTTGGCCTTTTTAAGTGTAAATATCTCCAGGCTGGTTCTGCTAAAACCACTAGCCCGAAGCCCTAGGGTAGGAGAGGCTTGATCTTTATAGCAGATGTAGTCATCTTCAGCTCTGATGCCTCTGATCTCAGGCCCTCTTTCAGTTCTCCTGTCTGGCCTGGAACCCCAAACCAAGAACTCTATTCTCCAGCAAGGGGTTAGCTGGGTTGAGAGGTAGCCTCTGCCCCTGCCACAGGAGTTTTCACTTCCCAGACACTCTGGGGAGTTGGGTATCTGAGTCTGGGAAAAATGAGGGAATCCCTGCTGATAAGGAAAGCCAGGACCAGTTGTGCTGATGGAGATGAGGCCTTGGGAGAGAAGAAGGCCTGGAGAGAGCAGAAGCAGTGGGGCAGGAAAGCTGCTGGCTGCGGACACTTGCTTAATAATAATGATCAGAAGTAGAATTTGTTAGGGGAAAAAAAAAAAGCAAGAGTAGTAAACATTGACCTCAAACAAAGTTAAAATAGATTTAGCCACGGCAGATAGATGGCTATGGATAGAGCACCATCTTTGGCATCAGGAGGAACTGAGTTCAATTGCAGCCTCAGACACTTAACGTTCCCTAGCTGTGTGACTCTGGGCAAATCACTTAACCCCAATTGCCTCAGGGGAAAAAAAAAGTCTTAATCAAAAGAAAAAATAGGGAAATTACATTATATGTTAACCATAGTAATCAATGTTATTTTAGACTATTTAAAACAGCTACATAGTATGAAGTTAGAATTTTGCTGTGGTATAGGAAATGATGAATTGGTGGGTTTAAACTAAGAAGGATTGTGTTATCCACCTTCAGAGAAACAGAGGACAAAGAAGTTTAGGTATATATGAATGTATAAGTGTGTGATTATAGATTTCTCTCTTTATATATGTATATGTATGTGTGTGAGAGTAGGTGTGTATCTCTGATACTATAGCCTGCTTGGGGAGATGGGAGAGAAAAAAGGAAGAAAAATGAATACAGTAAAAAGTGTACTGCAGGGAACAAAAGAAAACCTACACAGAAGCAAAGAAAAAATAAAAAGTGGTGAATACAGTGTATAGTTTTTATTGTAAATGCTTTCTTGAAATAGAAATTTATTGTTTCATATTTTGAATTTCTCATGTTCTTTTGCGCACATGACTTTTTTTACTTTTGTTTTCTTTTTCTATTTTGTATTTAACTTTTAAATAAATAAGTGAATTAAAAAAAAAAAAACAATATCCTTGATGGTGTAGAGCTACTACATTAGATTCTTGGGTGTTCATCTGTATATTTCCAAAAGTAACAGATTTTTTTGACAGTATACTGCAAAGTATTATTTCAGTAGATCAGTGATTAACAAGAATTGATTAGTGATTAACAAGAGAACTGCATTTCTAAACTTAATTAATTATAGAACAGTTGAATTTCTGATATGTTCAGAGAAAAAAAATTATGAGTAAAGCAATTATAGCACAAAATTGATTAATTGCAATTAACAATTACATAAAATCAATTTGATTATTTCAGGATGTGCTGCCAGTTAGAATGGACATGCTAATCATTTGCTAAACTAATGGTTATACAAGGGACATTTTTCTCTCTCACTTTCCTATACTAAATGGGCTTCATTTTATATATATAAATATATATATTTATTTATATATATATATTTATATAAATTTGTATATATATATTTATATATATATAAATATTTATATATATATATATTTATATAAATAAGACTTTATAAATATATGCAGGAAAATAAATGGTTAAATTATAATTAAGTAGTCACAGATATTAATTTAATTATCAATTATGAAGTTATCTGATTGTAGTCAGACTTTTCACAATTAATGTCCCTTCTTTGCCAGCCTCACAACAAAAATAAAGACTACAATGAGTTAGATGCTACAGTAATCCCTTACAGTAAGGATTAAGTAATGTTTAAATTCTTGAAACAACATTACCAGGACCGTTTGTACTTGAGTAGTAATCCTGGCAGAGTTCAGGTATACAGTTTGTTTTGTTCTGAAGATGGTACTTTTTTTTTTTAATTTGGAGAACCCATCAACTAGAGGAAGTCTTGACTAATTTTCAGCTTGTGACAATTTGGAGTTTCTGAAACTTGAGACTGTCTTAATACATAATACTTGAGTACTTGTAAACTTCTAAGAGTTCTTCCATGCAAATAATAACCTTACATTTGAATTAAGAGTATGAATTAACAGATCGTTTTTATGAATTGCAGTGGACAAAAAATATGCATTACATGGTGTACAACTTTTTGGAATAAGCCAAACATTTAGCTACATTGTTCATCAGAAAACAGAGGTACAAATCATTACTGGTCCATTTGAAAAACTTTCTCATTTTGGTTAACATATGCCAAAACTTGCACCTAGTAGCATAACCTTCAGAAGCTTCTTCAGTCTCCTTATGTAATGGTGTGGGACATTTAAGAGTAACTTCAGTGACATAAAGTAAACAGGAAAAAAAATTCAAAATTATCCTGGATTAATAAATACAAGATATTTAATATAAGATAGTTTGATTTTTAAAGGATTTATAGTTTGCTTTACAACTTTTGTTTGATTAACATTTTTTCCTATGATTGATCCACAGAATTAAGTCTATCACTTAGAACCTTACATAATTTTCTCCCCGTGTATAAATGTCTCCTTTTTTGAGACCATAGCTATTTATTTTACTGTGTTGAAACTAGGACATCATAACATGTGGATTTATATTTTTAGGGACAGAATAGGATATGAAATATTGTTAGTTTTCATTATAATATCTTTAGATACAGTGCATAGAAATAACACTGGACTAAGAAGAAATCCAGGCCCTCATTTTAACTAGCTGTTTGAATTATTATTTGATCCATTGCTATCCTTTGTTGTATGTATCCTTTGTTACCAGATTATGAACTAACAACTACTGCATTCAGTTTTTTCTCCCTGATTCCTGACCTCACTGATTTATTCCAGGACCTTGATGCAAAATCATTTTCCAAACATTTTCATACTGTCCCAAATCTCCAATTTACTCCTCTTCCCTATAACCTCTCATCTGAAAACCTTGTCTCATATCTCACTTAAAATATGGAGTACATTTGCTAAATAACTTCTTTTCTTCATTGTAGTTCAGATGCTTTTTGCCACTTTACCTGACTCATTTGAAAAGATGGGCCTTCTACTTGACAAGGAAAATACCTCAATATGCACAAATGATCCCATGCAGAAGATTACTCCTTTTATAATCTGTATTATCTCACTAATCTTTGCTCTCTCCCTTTTTCTATCCGTTCCTCTTAACTACCATTTTAGCTCTCTTCCCTTCTGTGGCTAAACTCCTTGAGAAAACTGTCTACACTATGTACATCGACTTCCTTTACTCTCATTTTCTTCTTAATTCTCTGTAGTATTCTGAACCCACAATTCAACTGAAAGCACTCTACAAGTTACCAGTGATCTAATATGAATAGAGTCTGATAATATATTTAATGTTCCACACTCAGTCTCCATCTCTACTAGGAAAAGAAGGAGCTGTATTTTCTTATATTTTCTTCAGGGTCAAGCTTCATTTTTATGATTACAATTCAGCTTTTGTTATTGATGATATTTTATTTAAATTGTTATCTTTATATATTTTGTTTTGCTGTGTGTACTTTTAAATATTCTTCTTAAATTTATCTGACTTCAACTTGTTATTTCCTTCTTCAGGGCAGTTAGGTGGCATAGTGGATAGAATGCCAGGCCTGAAGTCAAGAAGATTCAACTTAAGTTCAAATCCTGTCTCAGGCGCTTCTTTAGTTGGGTAACCCTGGTCAAGTTATGTAACTCTGTTTGCCTCAGTTTCCTCAACTGTGAAATGAGTTGGAAAAGGCAATGGCAAACTACTCTAGTATCTTTGCCAAGAAAACTCCAAATAGGCTCACAAACAGTTGGACACAACTGACATAGTCAAACAGCAACAGTAAAATTTCTTTCTTCAACATTCATCAAATTTCTGCTGAATGCCTGCTTCAATCCCGAGTGCACCTCATCCAGATCCTTCATTTTACAGATTAAGAAGCTGAGGCTAAGCAGAGTCAGTGACTTGTCCAAGGCTCTGTGTACTTCCTTATTTCATTGGATCTATTTTTTTTATCAAGGTGACTACTCCCCCCTTTGTGCAGCTATTCCTGACAAGTTTGACTGTATCAAATTTAAAAGGTGTTGTGCAAGCCAAATCAATGCAACTTGGATAAAGAAGTGAAATTATTACAGAAAAATAAAACTAGAATTGAAGAGATTGAGGCTGGATATATAAGATCCTGGAGCCTTCTACATAAAAATGGTCACTGGAACCATGAGAAATGAGGAAATCAGCTTGTGACGATTTGGAGGTTCTGAAACTCAAGACTGTGTCTTAATACATAATACTTGAGTACTTGTAAACTTCTAAGAGTTCTTCCATTCAAACAATAACTTTACATTTGAATTAAGAGTATGAATTAACAAATGGTTTTTATGAATTGCAGTGGACCAAAAATATGCATTACATGGTGTACAACTTTTTGGAATAAGCCAAACATTTAGCTACATTGTTTATCAGAAAACAGAGGTACAAACCATTACTGGTCCATTTGAAAAATTTTCTCATTTTGGTTAACACATGCCAAAACTTGCACCTAGTAGTATAGCCTTCAGAAGCTTCTTCAGTCCCCTTATGTAATGGTTGAATTAAGAAAGAGAGTGTTGAGAACAAAAGAGATGCTACAAATATTTTTGATTATTAATATATATAAACATATACATATACATATGTATATGTTTATATATATTTCTATTTGGGAAAAAAGTGCAAGTGTGTATGCCCACACATTTATACAGCTCATGTGATACACAGACACACATGATAAATACACCTTTATTTTTGCCTTTGAACTCCTTTGGATATATGCCCAGCAATGGGATCTTTAGGTCAAAATCTACAGATAATTTAAATCCCTTTCATCATAGAATTCCAATTCCCCTCCCCCCAAAATATTATTCCACTTCACAGTTTTACCAACAATATTAATTTCTTTGTCTCCTATAGCTCCTTCAATATTCACTATTTCTAATTTTTGTCATCTTAACAAATTTTATAGGTGAAAAATATCTGAATTATTTTACTTTGCATTTCTCTTTAAAAGTGAATTGGAGCAATCTTTTACCTGATTGTCAAGACATATCAAAATAGTGCAATTCTTTTGAAAATTGTTCATATCATTTAACTATTTCCTACTAGGGAATGGCCCTTGATCTGATATATATTTGTATTAATTTTCTCTCTTTCTTGAATATTAATCTTTTATCAGATAATTCATTGCAAAGATATTTTTCCCCAGTTGTTTTTCTGCCTAAACTGGGGGAAAACATGCACTTTTCCCAATACTATTTCAAACTTCCTTACTCCCTGTATCTGGAAAGTACTCCCACTTTAATAAAATCCCCAATTTCATTAAGTGCCTAGCTTAAGTGCCACCTCCTCTTAGAAATTTCGGATAACCACACTTACTGGTGCTCTTCCTTTAAAAGAATTACTTTGTATATATTTTTAACATTTGTTTTTCTTTGCTTATATTGAAATAAAAAAATAAATCTAGCTGCTTCCTGGATATATATAAGACCTGAGAGCTGAAAGAATCAATCAGCAAACATTTATTAAGCACCTACTCTGTGCCAGATGCTTTGCTAAGTGCTGGGGATACAAAAAGGGATAAGAGACAGTTCCTAGTCTTAAAGATATAAGGATAATAATTAACTCAGGGAAGGCAGTAGAATTAAGATAATTGAGGAAAGCTTCCTGTTGATGGTGGGATTTTATCTGGAAAGCCAGGGAAATCAGCAATCAGAGTAGAAGGAAAGTCTTCTAGCTGTTGGAGACAGCCAGAGAAAATACTACTACTGAAATATGGTGTGTTTTGTTCAAAGAACAGCCCAAGAAGGCAGTTTAAAGCAAAGAAATAAGGCTAATCCTTTAAGACTTATCTTCTATGAATTTTTTTTAAATAGTAAATATTTTAGACCAAGAAGTAAAATTCCAATTTTCTGGTCTAGATATCATTTTGCTATTTTACAGGAATTTTCAAGTCCTAACCAAGGGTTTGTCAAAAGGCTTAATGACCCATGTATATGCCTTTGGCTGCTGGAGGAATTGTGCTTCTGAATATGGTTAGTATAGTACCCTAGAAATTCAGTCAAGGAAAACTAGTTTTGTCTATTTCATTTTAAATTATTGAAAATCATTTGTTGAATATTTTTCCAGGGCTATTTTATATCTTCTGTTCTTGGCAGAGCATCTATCTCTAAAAAGAAATTTTGCATCATAAGAAACTTACTTCCATGAATATTCCTGCTTTAGTTTGTCTTCTTTGTCTTTATAATACATTAGGTTATCCTACAACTGTGCATAGATAGAAATTAAGTGACTCAAAAATAAACTATTTCTCTAGTTCCTAATATAGCAATTTTTAGGAAGTTAGTGTCTTTTCAATCAGTTTGACAGGAATGAAATTACATTTTGTTTACACAAGCATTGTAATAACATTCAAAATGCAATATAATACTATAAGGGTAGTATAAGTACCCTATAAGTCAGTACATGAACAAAACCTCATGTAGCCTCTATGGCTATCTGCCTTCACATTGACCCTAGTTACCTTCCCTCCATGCTCTGCCTCATTAATTGTTCTGGGTACAGTAACCAAATTGATACAACATTGATTCTGAAAAAGATATATCAATGTTGGTAAAGTTGTGAACTGGTCCAAACATTCTGAAGAACAATTTGGAACTGTGCTCAAACAGCTATAAAACTGTTTGTGGGACTGTAAACCTAAATTAAAATCATAGATTCTCAAGATTTAAAAAAAAAAAAAGCAAAAAGGAATTTATTACCATCTCCTAAGAAAGGGCAACTCACAGGAGACTGTCAGTAGAGGAGTGCAAAGTGCAAACTGAAAAACACAAAATTATATATACCCTAACCAGAAGCCCCTACCCTCCCTGACCTTTTCTCCCTGTTTTCTGGGGGAGTCCAAGCTTACACTCTAAACAAGGAAGTCTACATTCCAGAAACAAAAGAATATTAACACTCTTAATTTAAATTTCCCTAAAGAACTGCTAAGCAAGCAGATATTCTTCATGAGAGAATTGTTACCTGAATTCCCAAAGCCATCATCTCCTTTAAAAGAAATACTTAAATGCTAATTAAGAGGTGGGGAGAAACTGGAGGAGAGATAGTCATCCAAGATATTGAACACCTGCAGCTTTTTAGCTATAGCTCAACTTGTAAAGTTTGGAAGCCACAATTTTAGTGTATAGTTCAGGGTCACATTCCTATGAGAGGTCTTTACTCAGTTTATCCCATACATACATAATATACCCAATTGATTCAGGAATACCACTACTCAGTCTATATCCCAAAAAGATTTAGGAGGCAGAGGAGAAGCAAGGGAAAAGGACCCAAAGGACCAAAAATATTTATAAAGCAGCTCTTTTTGTGGTAGCAAAGAATTGAAATCAAGGAGATGTCTATCTATTAGTGAATGGCTGAACAAGTAGTGGAGTACCTTTTCTATGCTAGAATGATGGAGCATTAGAGTAGAATGTAATGGGAAAAAAACGTAAAATTTTCCTCAAAATGCCACTTTTTAAAAATTCACTAATTAGGAAGAAATTAATTAATTATACCTACAGGCAGTGTTTTGGTACAGATTGTGCTTAACCTTTAGAGGCTTATTTTATTTTCTTTTACAAATTATCTGGTTCTTATATGATCTAATTATTTTTATTGAAGCTGGGATCATTTAAAATTATCCTTCAAACTTTCATGACCCTAATTAAAAAAAACCTCTAAATTACAGATTTAAAAGAAGAATTTTAACAATTTAGTAATGCTTAAAATAGTTCTCATTAAGATCCCTCTCAGTATCATACAAAGTTTTACTTTATCAGAGACTGCTCTGCCTTCCCTTCCTAAAATAATCTTTCATTTACTATGCATGCTTTTATATATTCACATTTATATTCATATTTACCTAACTTATAATCTCCTTAAAAGCAAGTACTATTTTTACTTTTTCTTTGTATCCTCAGTGCTTAGCCTGGCACCTTGCTTTATCTGGCATCTTTGAAGAGCTTAGTAAATTTTTGTTGATTGATTATGGTATTGGAGTGAATGTTAGCACTTTAAATAACAACATTAACATATTTCAAATAGCCACTACACTAGCAGCTAAAAAAATGATTACTTTATGTAATTTTGGAAGGAAGTAGAATCCTGCTGTTGTGTTGTTTTGTTGTGTTGAGTTGTTCCCAAAGACTACCAGTGGAGCACAAAAGTTGGCAGGTTCTACCAACAGTTATTGCAAAAAACCTGATAAACTTGGAAGATCAGCTGATCTAAGTTGTAATGCTCAGAGAAACTGAGGTAGTATTAGAGATTATTAATAATTTATTGATAGTAATGGAGTTTTGACTGGCAGCCATATTAGTCAACCATCTGGATCTCAATGTATCCAGCAGCAATTTGGGATCTATCATTATGGATCTGGATGGGACTCTTGTCTCAAAGCATCCAACCCTGGAGAGTTTGGACTGGCAGCCAGATTAGCCAGTCGTCTGGACCTCAAAATATCTAGCACTCTAGCGAGGGGCTCCAAGGACTCTTATAGAGCTCTGGTGCTCAGGGAAACAAAGGGCTAAGGAAGGGTAGAGCACTGGGAGGTTTGGAGTTCCAGGAAAGGACTATAAATTTGGTTCTGAAAGGTTGGGGGTATGGAGGATCATAAATTCTGATAAGTTTGAGAAGAAGCTAGGAGCCACTGAGTCTGGGCCCAAAAGTCTAGGTATTTGAGATAGGCCATCTGGAGGTTTTATGACTCTTTGGAATGCCAGTGGCTATAACTCTGCAGCCCAATTATCTCAGTCCTAATGGCCAGGAAGGAATTTGCCACTAAATAGACTGAGGCAATGAAGCAGAACAATTAAAGGAAACTGAGACAGGGGAACTGGTACAACAAAGTTCTAAAAGATAGGCTCATTACAAGACTGATTGCAGAGTACACACACACACACACACACACACACACACACACACACACACGGCATTTTTCAGATACATAAATACATCTAAGTGAGTACTCATATATATTAAAAACACTTAAACTGAAAGTGGAATTCTTTTTCTCTCCTTCCCTCCCTCCTTTCCCTTTCTTCTCCCTACTCTTGTCCTTCTCTTCCTCTTCTCCTCTCTCTTCCTCTCCTTCTCTACCTCTCCCTCTCTCGGCATTTTCTTCCACCAGGTTTTTCCATCATTGTCCCATCTTAGTAGCCTTTAGTTGCTTTTCTTAACATTTTAAGAGTGGTCATTAGGCTTAATCCGGTAGATAAAGGAAGCAAATTATAGCAGTCTTGAATTGTGATGGGTCAGAAACTCATTTGTTTGAATAAATTAAGGCTTTCAGTCCATGACATTTTTTGATTCTCAGTAGCAAATAAGTTAACAGGCAACTTACCTTTAGAATATTTTCTTAAATACTTTGTATAACTTTAAAAAAAGACAATTTTTGGTTTCTATAAGTAGGGATACTTTTATTGAAATAGCATCTAAACTACTTCTAAAATGCTTTTATTATTATAGTTTAAATATGAAATAAAGTATAATTTTACATATTAAACAAAATATTTTTCTTTTTCCTATGGAGGGCACCAGGAAATAATAAGTAACAAGAATATAACAAAAGCTGCTTTTATCCTCCGAATTACTCTTTATCAGAATGAATTTAATACAAGATTATAGTCTCTGCATATAGTTTATTCTAATAATCAATTAGGAGTTTGTGTATGTTCAGATAAACCTGAAGGGTCTATTACTACCACAAATAGTCATTTCAGGAGAAAATTAATTTAGTTGTGTTGCTATTAAAAAATAAGTTTTTAGAAGACAATTTCAATTTTCTTTTCTTTTAATTTATTTTATTTTCTTCTTTTTTATTTTATTTTCTTTTTTTATTTTATTTTCTACCACAGTCATTTTCTCATAATTTGCCCCACTTCCATTGAAACTTCTCTTAAAACTAAGCAAAATGATTAAGAGAAAAATCTGATGATGTGTATATATATATATATATATATATATATACATACATACCTACATACACACATATAGTATCCATATATTGCCACTTCTCTGGGAAAGAGGGAAATAGAATGTGTTTCATTGTTCTTAAAGTCTTACTACAATTTATTTTATTTTATTTTATTGCTTTTTTGCTGAGGCAATTGGGGTTAAGTGACTTGCCCAGGGTCATATAGCTAGGAAGTGTTAAGTGTCTGAGATCACATTTGAACTCAGGTCTTCCTGATTTCAGGGCTGGTGCTCTATCCACTGTGCCACCTAGCTGCCCCTAGTCTTACTACAATTTAAAAACTGAAAACACTTCTAAGACTTTTGGGACATCATGTATAAAAATTGAATTAATAGCTTCCACAAGATCCCCAGAAACAGAAAATATTCTTATAAATATTAGAGCTTAACAACCAATCCTCAAGTGTGAAAAGCATTTAAATTTTGTTAATATTTTGTAGAGGATATTCCTAACTAGAAGTTCCTATAATAATGAAATATTGATAAATTATAATAGTACATGGCTGTTAACCAAAATCTCCCAAAAGCTTCACATTAAGAGAAATATACTTTAGCTACAGTAAATTCAGAAAAACTCTGTAAATGGTTTAAAAAAAAAAACCTTTTGATTTTCTATATAGGTCAGTGATGGCAATAATAGAAACAAGCTATGGAATCAGGATGAGAAGAGCTCTATATAGAAGGACTTAAAGCTTAGGTTAAGACAGTGAAGGGCTTGGTGGTCACCAACACAGACTTGTTTAATTAATGAGAGGGAAGAGAGAAATCAAAAGAAAGAGAGAAGAGTTTATCTAAGAGTTAAAGGAAATAGACTTTTTTTTTGTTTGTTTTTTGTTTTTGTTTTTTAATCTTTCATTGATAGCTAAGAATAAGGGAAGCCGAGAGCCAAAAAGAAAGTACTGTTCATTCTCTACAGCAAGAGTTGTTAGCTTTTTTTTTTTTTTTTTTTTTTTTTTTGTATCATAGACCTCTTTGGCAATTTACTGAAGCCTATTGACCCCTTATCAGAATCATGTTTCTAAATTCAAAAAGTAAAATGTATTGGATTATTAAGGAAATCAATTATAGAGAAATATACTTTTCAGTTTTTTTAAGTTCACTGCTCTCAGGTTAAGAATCCCTGCCTTAGAGCCAAAGTGAAAGACCTCCTAAAGATTCAGAGTTTAGGAAGCCATGTGTTATGGGAAAAACAGTTCTTCTTCCACTAAGGCACTTGAGGCTACTGGACGATGTCAGGGACTTAACAGATCTTAGGAGGGCAGTGTATAAGACTGCTTTGCACTTACAAATCACCACTGAGCTGGTTGCTGGTGATTGGAGCTAGAATTGATACCTGGCCATACTCCTGCACATCCTCTAGGTACTACTGTACTATATTAAACAATATTATATGATAAGGCTCAGAGAAATAACAACCAAAGTGTTTTATGAAGTCTGAGAAGAAAGGTCATTATTGATCAAGGGGTCAACAACTCTTCCGGGAGGAAAGGTTGCATTTGAGTTGGTATATGAGAGCTAGAAATTCCACAGACAAAAAGGTGCTAGGAGAACATTCTTTGTATAGAGAAGAGCATTGACAAAAACATAGTGCCCGGGGCAGCTAGGTGGCACAGTGGATAGAGCACCAGCCCTGAAGTCAGGAGACCTGAGTTCAAATCTGGTCTCAGACACTTAACATTCCCTAGCTGTGTGACCCTGGGCAAGTCACTTAACCCCAATTGCCTCAGCAAAAAAGCAAAACAAAAAACAAAAACATAGTGCCCTTTTAGGGATAATAATGGAGTCAGAGAAGAATCCATCTTGGTTGGGCCATAGTGGTATCAGTGGTTAGAACACTAAACTTGCAATCAGAAAACCTCATCTTCCTGAGTTTAAATCTGGCCACAGATACTGTCTAGCTGTATGATCCCGGACAAGTCACTTAATCCTATTTGCCTCAGTTCCTCATCTCTAAAATGAGGTGGAGAAGAAAATTGCAAACCACTCCATTGCCTTTTCCAAGAAAATCCCAAATGTGGTCAGAAAGAGTTAGACATCATTGAAAAAGACTGACTGAACAACAACTCAATACTTAATTATCAAGCAGCCCAGATGCCAGTTTGGACTAGTCAATTTATGTAGTGTTTTTGTATTAATCACTTTTTTTCTCACATAAACCCTGTGAGTTTGGTAATTCAAGTATTTATAGATAGAAAGAAATAAAAAGGAATGATTTGCCAAAAGCAAAACTAGGCATTGATTCTGGGTCCAATTCTTTTTTCACTATCCCAAATGGTAGTTTCAACTGTACTTCTCATCTCATACAAGACTTGGGGTCTTGTAAGCCCAACCCTAGTTTTCTTTTATCTTACAGTCATTGCAATGTTTAAATCTCCAAGTGTCATACTCTTTTGACTTTTTTTTTCTCCCCAAATAATCTCAATTTTATGGCTTCTTTCTTCAGGATTATTTTTAAAGGGAAGAAGTAATAGAAATAACAATAAAAGATGTACCAGACACCAAATTATAGCAAAATATAGACAAGGATTAGGAGTTAATAGTTTGTGCTCTGTCCGCACATCAAGACCTCATTTGAAGGATTGTGTTCCATTGTAAGTACCAGTTTAAGAAAAACACTGATAAGCTAGAGAATAAGCGAGAGGAGGGCAGCCAAGATGATGAGGGGCTTGAGTCTATGTTACGTAAGAATTGGTTGAAGAAATTGAGTGTGTTTAGCCTGGAGAAGAGAAGCTGTGAGATGATAGCTGTGTTCAACCAGTTAAAAGAGATGCCAAGTAGAAGAGGAACAGTACATGGAAAGTGAAAAAAAAGATAATTTAGATCAATGTCAGGAAAAACTTCTTACTAGGGAGAGTTGTCTGAATATGGAATAATCAGCTTTGAACTGTGGGTTTCTCCTCCTTGGAAATGTCCAAAAAGGAGGACTCATTTGGGATGCAAGAATGTGTATTCCTTTTAATGGAGTCTGCTAAATCCCTCTCAGACTCTCAGGATCTGCAAGTGTGGATCCGAACATCATTCACCTGGCCAGCATCAAACTAGGGCTGACTATTTACACTTATTCTGAGCCATGACCAAGTGAGGCTTGGGCTGGGACCCATTGTTGGCCATTGTTCCAGTGAGAACTCAAATGATTTGGCTTTAAGGCATCAACTATTACAAAGAAGTCTGACCAAGATTTCTTTGCTAGGTTTCAGGAATCAAAATTTATTTTTCTTTGGGCAGGCCACCTGCAGGTAAGAGTATGATTCCTAGTGTGGACAGAGGGAGGGAGGGAGGGAGGACAGGACAGGACAGGACAGGACAGGACAGGACAGGACAGGACAGGAAAGGAAAGGAAAGGAAAGGAAAGGAAAGGAAAGGAAAGGAAAG